>JAPYYS010000297.1:0-192631 GCA_030522525.1 Campopleginae sp. 14b
ATTAATTTATATATATATATATATATATATATATGTATGTATGTATGTATGTATGTTTTTTAATTTGATTTCTATTGTAAATCCATATTCCAGGATCAGCAACGTCATAGGAATTGGTGAGTAGCGAGAAAATATTAGGAAGTACGTAAGTTTTTTTGTGAGTTGGCGACGTCCAAATTTTCAGGATTTGATCATAAAAATTGTGACGATGACGAGAGACGAGACGAAATTTCACATTGCAATCGTTTTTTGTGGGAGAATTTGGAATAATCGGAATTGTTCGTTCGGATTGTTTTTTCTATGGGGAAAAAAATGTCATCTAAAATGGTGACAGAGTTGATTAAAAGTTGGACTAACGATGACCACGACAGGAAGTTCGAGAATCCAAATACAGGAAGAGAATTTCACTCAAGGACGCGACCAGCACTCTCCGGAGACTCGGAGGTTAACCCGAGAAAATTGCTCGAGGACGTGGAAGGATACGAGCAAACATCACGAAACGGAGAATCGGGTACATAAAACACGTCCAGAGTCTGACAGTGGGGCTTCGTGAAGTATGGATGTGGGGAGAGAGAGAGAACTGCGATGAAGAGACAAGCTTCGATAGAGGAATATCGATTGATTGAACCAGAAGAAAAAAAAAATTGCCCACAAAATGGGAGAACGCGAAGAGCGAAAATGAATTTTCAAAATTTAAGCGAAATTTTCCAGTTTCAGTGTCGAATTCCGAGATGGATCGCGAAAGATTGACTGACGAAACTCCTAGAGAATTATTTTTCGAGGCAAAGACTAAAAAAGCTCTGCGAAAGCCTTTTCCCGAAATCCCGGAGTATCAAAACACGATTGTTGTTGCTGTGACCTTGATTCGAAGTGACTACAGGCTGTGCTAACATCCTGGCAATATTATTAAAATGCTACGCCTTATTTGGACTTGTTTACCCTCGTCGCGAGCCTCGAGAGATGTTTGGGTTAGTCAAACCTTGTGGTTCGAACTGGAAATGACTGAAAATGGACCGGAATCGGTTCGGATTCGTCGACGACACCCCAAGTCCCGAAACCTCGAAAATTCCGTCAAGTTATTTATTTGTAAGCCTGAGACGATTTTATTAAATTTAAATTTTAATTTGTCGGGTGAATCGTTCATATTTGATTAATCGTGGCAATTTAATATTTTAATGAAAAAAAAAAAAAAAAAAACAATCGAATTTTTGGTGACGAAAATATCGAGAGAAAAAAAAACATTCTTGCTTCTACGTTTCCTAAGTCGACCAGCGGTAATTTCGACCGGGACTTTCACGGTGAAATTCATTTGGAAATACTCTCCGTCCACGGCTCCCGACACCCGAGCCTGGATACAGAAACAAGGAGAGATAGGAAGGACGAAGGATAGATGGACTATGTCAATTTCCTCAAGTTCGTCAAGGAGATAATTGCGGCTGGAGCGCACCGGTGACGAGTCCGTCACGTTTCTAGTTAGGCACGCGGTCGCTTCTACACACGGACACAGATAGAAACGAGTACGAAGACTAATAGGCTCTGCTTCAGCGAGCTTCGAAAAGGTGGCTGTTAAGAGGCGATTCACGCCAAATTAACCGAATTACGATCCTTAGAGCTCGTTATTTATTTATTCCTGACAACTCTAGGTAGAGCCTTAGACAAATTTAACGGAAAGTGAAATTGATGGGTTTTTTTTTACGTGTAAAATTCGAGTGGCCAAAAAAACAAATAAGCACGCGGATCGATCGAGTTTTATTGAACAAAAGTCTTCATTTTTTTTCGCAGTCTGACTGGGTAATCGGCGTTGGTTAACACGGAGCGATTTTATTCTCATACGCTGATGGGGGCAACGTTGAATTTCGCATCGTTAAAATGCAACGAGGACTGATTATTTTTTTTTCAAGCAGAGTGCGAAATTTTCGGAAAATATTTCTCAAAAATAGTCGCCCAGATTTTCCCGCAATTCCAAAGCAGAATTTATTGAAGAAAAAATTGAAAAAGTGAATCAATTATCAAAATCATGACCGAAAATAAATTTTTCCGATCATGCTATCTTTCGTCCGGAGGGGGTAACGGTGTCCAGAAGCAACAGTACTCTTTGACCCTTGGTTTGAACCCAGTTCAGTGGGTCAAACGAGCTATTTTTGGGGGATGCTCCCCAGTGTGGAGATAAAAAAGAAAAAAATGTAGAGTAACGAGGGTCGTACGTCAGTCGATTCAGCGTGAAATTCCTCGCAGATGAGCCCAACGCACACACTCCAGAGATATTCGCACACGAGGATAGCGTTAAGAGAGTAATTGTCCGATGAGCGAGGTTGTAGCGTGACAAAGTCGAAAAGGCTCGGTTTTTTAACGAGCCGAGTACGGAGGCGTAGTGAAATGTGCAGTTGGTAAATAGCCCATTCAGATTAATTGGGAAACGATAATTAAAGTGTTCCGTATGAATTACTCAACGAGAGACTCTCGCGATGATTATTTTGATGATTCTTCGTCGCAGGGAGAAAGGAGAATTCGCCCTAAAAGTATGAGGCGTGGATGTACGATTTAGTGAAGATAATCGGACGTTATTATTAGCGTGGGACTGAAAAGAATGTTGCATCGCGTTTGAGGACGAACCCCACACAAATATAAATACATATAAATCGACATCCACGTATGTGCAGAGGTGGCAACGTGCGCGAGGTGTGGCCTTGGCTAGAAAAAAAATCCAATGGACAAGAACGCTGGTCAAAGACGATTTTCCATTGGCTCGATCTTCTCTCTCTTTCTCTCTCTCGTCTCTCTCAGTCTCTCCACACATTGCAATGATACGAAATTACTAAGACAGTAAACGGAACGACTGATCTCCGGCCGGATCTACTTCATTCATACGCCGGCTGATTATATATAAATGCGACGATCTACGAAAGGGACGTGGACTCGACCACTCTATTTAGGTCAAAATCAATTATCTCGAGTTTATAGATCAACCGATTAAAAAAAAAACGATTTTGTATCGAAATTCCGTTTATTCTTGGGCACATGTCAAGATTGTCATTGAATTTTATGATCGGAACAATAAAACGATATTTTTTTAGACTTCAAACTGAAAATCGGTACGAAAATCGTGATGGTTTTCGAAATTGAACAAGAAAATAATAGAAAAACGTATTTTTCGTTGGACCCCAACGTCGCGAACTTCAGTGGGTCTTTGTATCGACGATTCTCTGCTTCCTCATGAAATGAAGTAAAAATATCCCAGAGAAAATTCGAAAATTGCAAAATTGCATCGATTAAAATTTAATCACGAATTATTATTATTATATTTTAATTTATGACATTCCGGCAGGAGTTTCCGTTTTTATTTATCATTGATATTTGACCTACACGTTGCAGGAGGATGACGAATATTGAACGAGGTCAAAGCCTCCATGTCTATAGAGTAGTACAAGGCGCAATGATTCACACGTTTTTTTTCCCAGCCGGAGTCTCCTAGCCCAGATGCTATCAGTGATCGTTCGAACCGAGCGTACAAGAATAAAAATTAATAGGAAAAACGCAGCTGAGCGAGAAAGGAAAAAACAAGTAGCCCCAGCCACTTCCGGAGGAGGTTCAAGACCGGTTATACAAAACGTGATTATTTTATGACCTTCGCGTATTACAGATCGTGCCTGCGATACGTGAAGATCAAGATCGTACTAATAATTCGTTATTTATTACGCGAGAAAATCATTTTCTCAAAATTTACGATAATCAGAGATTGTTACGAATTAAAATGCTTATATTTCGAGAATTTCACGTTGCTTAAGTTTGCATCGTTGGAAAAAAGTGAAAAATTTAGGTTTTTATCATTATTTTAATGATTAATACACTTTTTCCATTTTTTTTTTTTTAGTAAATTCAGTTTTTAAATGGCAAAAAGTCTGTCCCACTATTTTTGACAATTTCTTTCCGAAAATTACGCATTTCGCTTCAAAAAATAATAAGCTTTCGTTGCATTTCCACAATACGAACTTCAACAATGGTGTTGAAGTTTGCATCATTGGAATGCAACGAAACTCTCTTTTTTTCTTCAGCTGAGCCCATAATTTTTATTCAATATTTGACCTCCACGAAAAATCGCAATGAATTTCAAGATTCAGGAAAATATTTTTTGTTCAATTTCAACGAAACGTTGCAAACTTCAGGATCATATTTTAACATCGTAGGATTTTCAAACTCCTGGACATCGAGTCCTCACTCTCTCATCTTTCTTTTTCATTCATAATCGCCTCCGAGAAAGTATAACCAATTCGAATTGCACTTTGTCAGTTTCTAGGAGAAACACAACCGGTTGTTTTATCTATTGTTCGATACGAGCCGAGCAAGGACGATAACAGATCGACGGTTCGCTTGTCAAAGGGCTTTTCATCGAAGAGACAAAGAGAGTGCGTCAGAGTGAAAAAGAGCGAATATTCTTGATGTAGAGACCATGAATATGGGGAAATAAAAATTGCGTCGGGGATCCTTTACAGAGAACACCAAGCGGAAACGCCCCCGGCAGGGCTAGACATTACTGTTCGCTCGCTCTCTCTTTCTCTCTCGGCGCAAACTACGATATGTATCTATAGAGGTCAATCGATTCCGGAAGTTACTTTTACAGGCTTTCACAAAATTCGTACCCGAAACTCATTTTATCCTCGATAATCGCTATTTTTTCGAGTAAAACTATTTTTTTTTTTTCAATTTTCTTAATTTTGAGGTCAAATTCTGACCCCTGTCGAGTATTTTCGAAACGAAAAGCCCGTAATGGGCCAATTACGAAAGGACGTCGGCAACAATGGCGATTCAGACGTTACCCTCTTTCTCTCCCTGCCTTTTTCTCGGTTTTTCATTCCTTTATGCTCATTCCTGATTCTTACTAAAGTGAAAAAAAGGTGATTTGAGACATTGGCATTGAATGAATCCCCCAAGCCATATATGGACCTCGAAGAAAAATAGCGTAGGTGTTAACCACTCGAGAGAGACGAACAAGCCCGTTTGACAAGATACAAAACGAGCGAGAAAGACAAAGAGAAACAAAGACAAAAAGAAGTGGCTGTACGAAACGTTTAGCCCTGTAAAACAACACCAGAAACTCTTACACCTGCTCATCCGATCGATCCAACCGTGAACTTGCAGTTTTTTCCATTTTTCGGTTTCCCCATTTTTTTTCTCCTTCTCCTACGTTGTTTTGGAGATATTATCGATTTTTCGGGAAAATAAAAATCACGTTTTATATTTCTGGCAACCCAAACAACGTAGAACAATCGAAAAAAAATGTGTAATTAATAATTCGACTCAATAATCGAAATAATTATGATTTATATTTATTCTTATTATCATGTTGGTGTTGCAAGAGCGATTGCGTTATCTAATAAATGCCGTCATAATGTAACGATTATGCAATTGCACGTGAGAACGCTACAAACTCGAATAAAAATAAATAAATCGTGAATTCAATAATTAATGCAACGAGAACGATGAATTCGGCAAAAACTTGAACGAATCTAATCATTGATTCTTTGGTTGGAAGATATTTTTTTTGTAACAGTAAAAACATGTAAATTGGAATTTTTATTTTTTTTATCAAGGGATAAAAAGGCGATTTTTTGACATTTTAATTAGTGGAAACTAAAGATTTTGATATTCGTGATAAATTTAGTATTTTCGGGAATCTTTGATCGATCGTCAGCCTCCAATTTGGCTTGAAAAGACATTTGTTGAAGAGACAATACTGGAAAATGTTACTTTTTTTAACGTGGAATTAAATTCATTTTAAGAATTAAAGATGCCGAAAAAATATTTTTATTCAAACACATTGAGGGAAAAAAAACGTCATTCTCCTCGTGCCTGGGGAGGAAAGATTTCGTCGTAGCCGGTTCGAAAGATACATAGATAGATCGTAAAAACAACATGGCCGCCTGGGCACTCCCCTGACGTCTCTAACGATGACGACGCGAGCTGTATGCGTGTGCTTCCTACGTCATAGGACACAGCTCCACACGGAGACACAGCAATACACGGACGAGAGAGAAAAAAATTTGCTTCTAAATTTTGTCCTCTCTATTCATTGATTGACAGTCGACAAGGACAAATACCGATCAGAGGAGGCAAACAATTGATAACCTCGTGAGCCTACCATCCTAACAAAATATTGTTCGTCCTGGCAATCAACGGTTATTCCGATATACGAAGTTGCAGAGAAAAAAAAAGAATAAAAAAGCGTGCTTCGCCGGCGAGAGAATCAAGATGGCTGACGGAGACACTCCTCTAGCTCTGCATCGTGCGTAGAGCGTGCGTCATTTTCCGCGATATTCCACACGAGAAAGGATTTTCGATGAGGAAAAACGAGATACGCGAAAAAAATGATTATTTCCTTGAGCTACGATTCTCATGACTTTTTCTCCCATTTTCAATAGCATCGAACAAATATTTCGAGTTTAAAATACTCGTGGCTTCTGTCGGCGGAATGAATGGCTATAACGTTTCTCATGAGGCTACGTGAACTCGTCCATCGTAAAAAAAGACATTCCGTTTCAGCCTCCCCTTTCTCATTTTTAAAACGTTTTTACGCTCACGAATTTTACTCGACCACATAGATAAACACATCGCGTTCGTTAATACGAATAAAGCATGGAATTATCAAAAGACTCACCTTTTGAGTGCAATTAGCGGCCTGGAAAATCAAGGCTTCGGCGTATTTCAACGGGCTCCCGTCCACTACGATCTCACAGAGTGCACTGCCGCGACTAACGGATGCTGCCATCTTTGGGCCACGATCGCAGCGCCAACTTCCGGCCATTTGAATCATTATTCGATTCGAGACGAGACACGAACGGGTCCAGCTTTTTTTTTTTACTTCTTCCCTGTACAATGAAATTTACTCTATAATCTGTCATGGTTTGTTGGAACGATTAGCATCGGCTTTTTTTCTGAATGTTAAATTATACCTTTGACTGTTTCTTCTTATTAATTTTCATTTAACGAAGAACCCACTATCGATAGGCCGTTTTCTTCCATTCCTACAATTCTCCCCATTTCTCTGACGTCATTCTCAATACGTTATAATTGATAGTGATATAATTCGCTTGTTAATCATTCACGTAATGGTTTTATGTAGTAATTCCCATAATTAATTATACATCTTCAAAGAATCAATGAATATTATATGATGATTAAAAAACAAGTCGTCCTCCTACGGCAACGATATATCAGAAAATATCAGAAAGTGAACGTAGCCAAAATGACTTGCGATCAGCGCCATCTGCGACGGCTGATGCCGACGCTCTTGTTGGTGTGCGTGCTGGGTACCGAAATTTGATTTTCCCGGAGCACATGGTTGTCAGCGTGTTCAGTGGCACGATTTATTGAAAAAGTGACAAACGTTCTAAAACATTCGACAAAATGCCAAAGTCAAAAAGAGATAAGAAAAGTAATAATCGCGGATATTATAATAATTATTTCTTATTAAAAGCTATCAAACGATTGAGTTTGCAGTTAAACAAAGTGACCTAACCTACAAAATTATGTTGTGTATTTCTGGTGTATTTCGAACTCTTTTACAGCGGTTTTGTACTGGAAAATCAAAATATTTTGCTGCGTCCCATCGGTCGATCCATAAAAAAAGAAAATTTACAGAATTCTCGTGTTTTTTCAATCCAATTACACTCGTACATCAGAACCAAGTACTTTGAATCATACTGAACTTTGCATCGTTGGAATCCCACGAAATATTAATTTTCATTCATTATTGCGATAATCAATACACTTTTTCCAATTTTTCTGATGAATTCAGTTTCTAAATGGGGAAGAAGACTGTCCCATTATTCTGGATAAATATTCTATGGAAATTTTGTTCCCTGTTAGGAAAAATAATCAGATTTTATTGCACTCCAACGACACGAACTTCAACCTCGTGTACTTCGATGCGCTTTTACATCGTCCAGACAAAATGTTCCATGAAAATTCCCAACTGCTCTTAACAAAATCTTGTGTTTCTCAATCTTTCAGTTTCGCTCACAAAAACAAGCAAGAAAGGTAAAGCCTTGAAAGACCACATAATAAACGACATTAAAGTTTGCGCCGAAAAGTACGAGCGCATCTTTTTATTTTCCGTGCGCAACATGCGCAACAACAAACTCAAAAGCATCCGAGACGAATGGAACGACAGTAGATTTTTCTTTGGCAAAAATACAATAATGGCGGTGGGTTTGGGCAGAAAGCCCGAGGAGGAAGTCGTAGATGGAATTCACAAATTATCCGCCGCCCTCAAGGGACAATGTGGACTTTTATTCACTAATCGACCCAAATCCAGAGTTCTCGAGTGGATGAACCAATATGAGGAGGAAGACTTTGCAAGGTCCGGATTTGTCGTCAAAGAAACTATCGTCCTTCCCGAAGGCCCGCTGCCTGATTTCTCACACAGTATCGAACCACATCTCCGCCAACTCGGCATGCCGACAGCTCTGCAGAAAGGTGTTGTCACTCTACTCAAAGATTACGAAGTCTGCAAAAAGGGAAATCCGTTGACGCCTGAGCAGGCGAGGATATTGGTGCGTATGAGTTCCTTACAGCATTGAGGAAACAGAAAAAACTTTTATCTTTGTGAGAACTTGAAATTTGACTACAACTCTTTCTAGATTTGGAAGAAAAAATTGTGAAATACTGCTGAGGAGCCAAAAAAATGACCAGAATTCAGAATCTGCATTAATCGAGAAATATAGAAAAATTTCACATGTTCCACGATGTTCTAACTTGGTTTTGTGTATTTTTTTGTTACAGAAACTTTTCGGAAGACAATTAGCTGCTTTCAAACTAAAACCACTGGGCTTCTTTTCGAAGAAAAAAGGTTATAAGCAGTTGGCAGTGAACGAGGATTCCGATCAAGAAATGGACGTCGATGGTTTAAACGAGACGTGAGACTCATATTCTGTAACAGTTGACAACAATAAAAGCAAATGTGTACATATTTCATAAAGCCTGCGTTCATACACTTAATTGCTACGAAGGGTCCTGGCTATCTTGCGATTCCGATTTTTAATAACAATAGCGGAAAGATATAAAAAATATTGTAAATGTTGATATTTCTTCTGACGTAACCAATATTATTGGGGAAATTTTGACACGAGTTGAAAATTAAAACATCTGGGGCATAAAAATCGTGGCCCCTTAGACTTGGTGCGTTGGTTGGAGAAAAAATGAAGCCTCGTATCGAGACAATTGAACGTGCGGGACGTTCAACATCTCGGAAAAAATTTTCATCGTGAATTGTCTAAATTTTAGTTCTTCGTCACAATTTTCTTCATTTCTTCAATTATCAACACATTTTTAACAGAAATAACTAAAAATCTGATCATCATGAGTCTGCCTATGGCGATGGCCATCTTTTGGATTATTGGAATTTTGTGGGTAAGCGATTTTGGTTCTCGTCAAAACGTATCTTTAAAAAGATCATTTTTTCTTTCGGTAAAATGATAAAAAAATATATATATATATTTTACCTGGATGGATAAAAATGCAGGTGGCGCTTTACTGGGTCAATAATAATAAACCTCAGTCTCCGAATCATAAACTCGTCTTCGATGTCATACCAGAACGTCGGAGGAGCGCGACATCGATTGATTCGTTAGAAATGTCCGATATCGACGATGTTGGACGTGGCAAAGCGCGAAAAATAAGTTATGAAGATTTCTGAATATTTTCAAATGTTATTAACAACTCGGACTCGAACAAAATTTTCGTTTCTCAATGTTAAAATAGAAATTTCGAGTTTTATCGTCCGGCTCTTTTAATGCCCAGAAACTTTCGATCACACTGTTAAATATTACAAACAATTGTATTTCGTTGAATAAAAATAGTTGCTGTACAATTTACTCAAAATTAATTGGAAACAACGCCGAAAAAATTCGAAATATTCTATTTGTTCAGTCTTCAGTACACCTCGAGAATTCAAACATTTAAATGAATGTAGAAAATTGATTCAAATATTACAGACGGAAACGCGGAACACGAACGAGACGATAACGAAGCAAATTCGTGAGTAACTCGTTCTCCAAACTCTATGTCTGCCCACCGGCATACCCGAATGATAGAATGAACAAAATTAATCCATACGTCATCTTTTCTTCGAAATCAAATCTCAGTCAGTCTTGTGAATTTATTTTGTTACACAATAAATATTGTTTTGGAAATTCTTCAAAGACGAAATTCTATTATTCTAGAGGAAACCAATGGATATTGAATCTACGAAATTGGATTTTTTTATCGCCACACGAAAAAAAAGTTTCGCGAAATTCCTCATTCTGGGAAAGAATTATTTTTGTCAAAATTTCTACTTGACAAATTTAATTTCGTTGATTATTGAATTATCGCTTCATCTAAGTGTTGGAAAATCTGATGATGGAGAAATGGTGAAAATGAGTATTTTCTTTCATATCGAAGCGAATGCTCTTGAATGTATTTTTGTTTTTTTTTTCCCTCGTAGTGATCACGCAATTGGTGATTACAGGACACACAGTTATTACATTTAGCGTCACAAGCTCAAGCGTTTCAAGCAGCTGTGAAAAATAAACTTGCTTTAGTGACAATATATCTAGACCATAATTTTTGCGTTTTACTTTTTGAGTATCTCGACAGTCGTGAGCTCGAAGCAACGAACGAAATCGAGAAACGTCGTTTATAATTTATCATAAAAAAATAAACAATTATCATAAAAAATCAAATACGTAACGATTTCTAAATTTTTTTTTCCGAGCTGCTCAAACTTTTGGAAAGAATAAGAAACTCTAAAAAATCACCCCGAAATGATTTCAATAACAAGTTCGAAACCATTTTTTGCCATCGAATTATAAGCTATTTTTTTTGGCTGTCCAATTGTTGGAAGAGACTCATCAATTCGCGGATGTGCCGGAAAATCATAAAATTAACCGAGGAAAGAAAAAGAAGCAAAAATAAAAAAAACCTTAGAAAAACTAAAATACAAAGGAACTGAAATTTATTGATAGCATTGACATGTTCAGACTGCGACAGAAGGATCAATCAAAAAAAAAAGAATGAATTAGAAATCCTAAAAAATACATAAACCGTAGACTCGAATCAGTATTTACACTTAAGGCGGGGGAGGGAAGGCTCGAAAAATTAAAAAAACATACAAATAACGTATAAAAAAGGGAGGATCAAAACTTCGTCATGTATTTCGTTCCGATTTCACACTGAGCGATATTCGAGTGTAAAAAATCTGACAGAGGGGCTGTAATGATAGTAACGAGACCCTCGTTGATCCCCTTAAGTCATGTCATTAAAGCGACTCTTTGGTAAAACGCAAGCGCGTTCGTTACATCGTCTAGAACCAAAAAACCTCCAGAAATAAATAAACAGATACAAAAAATCCGAGAAGAAAAATCAGCAGAAAGTGGACGCTCTGTTTTTTCGTCGCAGTTTTCTTCCGTCTCAAATCCGAGCACACTCAATATTCCGTCACTCAATCGTGAAAGAGAGATAGACAGAGAGAAAGAAAAAAAATCCAAAAATTCCGATTGCGATCCAAAGAAATGTTAATACTCCAAACGCGGTAAATATAATTTTCTTATTTCTGCGCTCTTTCTTTCGCTCTCAAATAGCCCAATGAGAGGATGACAAAAATTAAAAATAAACAAAATAGCTCACATTTCTAACAGGTAGTCCGCAGTAATTTGATCGAAATATCACAATGCAAAGAAATATCGTATGTGTTTTTTTTTTTCCAATGATTAACTTTTCTTCTATCCTAAATATGGCAACTTGACAGCAGGCCAACTAAATCGAGATCTTGTAAAAAAATAACTTAAAACTCGTGTTTTAAAAGAGGCTGAATAAACCAAGATAACTGAATTTTCTCCGTTTGACCAAAGTTTATATCACAACTGGGAATTGTTTAGTAAGCCTGGCAAAACTGTAAAATGGATGCAGAACGGAATTGTCAGGTCCCGTACAATGGTAAACGATGAAAATTCATAAAAAAAAAAAACATTTCACAAACGATTTATCATGTTTTTCGTCCATATGGAAAAAGGAACTATCTATTATAAATAATAATAATAATAATAACAATATCAATAATATTAATAATAACGCTAATTAATACAAATTCATTCACATAAATCCGGTCAACGGACTTCACTAATTTTTCACTTTCTTTTCAACTTTTCTTCTTTTCAATTTCATTGAATCGTGAATAATACAAAAAAACGGCTCAACTTTCTGAGACCATTTGGTTTTATATTTTTTTTGGGTATTTCTGTTTTGTCTTTTGAATGAAAATCGTCGACTAACCAGGCGCAAAGTGAACTATAATTTTGTTCTTTTGTCACAACGGAACAATCTCGAGCCTTTACTATTTATTGGAATGCATTATTGCAACTCTCGAACGAATATTTTTGGCAATTTGAAGCAAACTTTGCGCGGTATCTACGAAAATTCCGAATGCCTAGATTATAAATATAAGCAAGTCGATGAATTGAATTATATCTGTGTATAGGTTTGCGGATAATTGCATAACGAGTGAGCGTTAATTTTGTTCGTTTCTTCGAAAAATCGCAACGAATATCCAAAGACATTAAATATCGAAGAGACGGAGTACAAAAGTTAGCTGAATATACGACACAAATGTTTCTCATTGTTAATATTGTTGCGAGGAGGGAATTTGCGGATTCGCCCGGATCCGCAAAAGACACGCATCCTCATTATTCGCTTACTATTTTCTTACGAGGGAACAATAAAATGTTATTATTATTTATTGCGCTGTCTGACTCTCGATGAGAAGCGCCTCGAGATTCGGCAGTTCCGGTATCGGCTCTCGCCAGTATGAGAAATTGCTGAATTCGTCCGCAGCATCCTCCCTTAACGCAGGGAAAAGATGGTCCACGATGAAGCTCATGTTCGAATATCTGTAATCAAACCAAAGCCAAACCGACCGGTACGATCGTTAATTATCAAGCCTTTGCAATTTTTCTTTTATGATACGACACATTCGCCATTATTATTACTGAAATGAAACATGAGCCGAGTATGAGGTTTATTTCTGTGTGTGTGTGTTTCTTTCATACGATGAAATCGATTTCGCACGATCACTAGCAAGCCTGTGAATATTTTTTAAATAATAGGACAGAGGTATGCAAAATTGAATCCATGTAAAAAGTAAAGATGACTTTTTTTTGATACTTTGAAACTTATTATTTAAGTTAAAAGATTTTTTAATCAGCGACAAGAAACTGGAGTGGAAAAGCGAAAGTTGGAGAAGGAAAAACCCGAGAAAAGTCAGTTTCGACTTTGCGTAGTGAAATTCAGCATGAAAAAGAATGAACAAGAAAAAAAAAGATCTGTAACAAGGAAATACGAAAAGACAATTAATTAGTTTGAGGTAAATCGTGAAACAAAAGAAAGCCTGTCAACCGGTTCAATTGGCTTTCATTTTCTTTCCAGTTTAACAGGAAAGTATTCACGACCGAGCCCACTAGAATCTATAGAAAAATCCAGGTCAACACAACAGAAAGAAGATGCATGAATTATTTTTATTATTGTGTGATTTACGGGAGGCGGCAACGTCCGACACCCCTTAAGAGAAGCCTGTGGAATGGAGCAAGATGAGAGAATTAGAACGAACCCGATGCCTGAAAAAAAAACCCCTTCGACCAAATGGTTCACGATCCATGTGTAAGCGTATTAAGGCGACATGACCATCGAGAGCAATTGAAAAAGAGCAATCGAATGCAAAACGCAATAGCGATTCTAATGGATTAATCGAAAAAACGTTTTCCACGATTTTTCGTCCAGAAAACATTTTTTAACTACTCTATTTTCAAATCTGCTCCCTCAAAGAACGTGACGATGAAACCCGAAAAGAAAAACACATCCTCTCGAAGAAAACCCAAAAAACCCAGTAAAAACGGAAGCTTGAATGATGATAAAAGGAAAATTGAAGAAATAAAAAAGAAAACGAAAAACAAAGCGAGTGTGTAAAGGACGAGTGCTTACCCTATAAATAATAAGGAGATAAGTAGAAGTAGATGCACAACCAAATACCATAACAGCTTGTAATAATCGTTTAAGCCTCCGCGAGTCGGTATCACGACAAAAACGTAATAAAAACAAACAAACAAACAAAAAGGAAGAACATTGTGTCACACGACGGTATTTCCTCAAAAATTCGAATATTCAATGACTAGAATTTATCGTCAGTTTAACTGTAGAAAAAATAATTACCCAGCTACATAGAAAAATTACGTACAAAAAGAAACTATAATTATATTTCGCATCATACTGGATCGTTTTTTCAAATAAATAAATAATAATTTAGTGTCTACGCATGAATAATTTACAAAATACACGGATATACGATGTATATTCGCGTATCGCAATGTGCATTTCTCGAAAGCTCCAATATGGAACTGTAAGAAACGCGTGGCAAATTTACCATCACGACAAAAATTCCCCAAAAATACACGTTTCCTTAGAAACGTGAATTTTTCTATTTTGATTTTATACACGCCCAATATTAATCGGCTGTGGTTGTGAGTGGCTTGTCAGTAAACAGCTGCTGTTGGCAAAGGTGGGAACACTTCATTGACGATACCGCTCTGACACGTATAACTGTAATCACAGAAATATCCCTCCTGTCAAAAGACTGTAGAAGATCAATTTTTCCTCTTTCGCAGAGAGTCTCGTTATTCGGCCTATCTAACATTTTATCCTCGTTCTTACACTGTCAGGTTCACGTAAGCCCAAACCGCTCGTTACTCGGCAGGTGAGAAGCGGACATTTTCTTCTCGCCAATCCAAGCGAGTTTGTTACACCCGGAATATTGTGGAGGAAGAAATTGGATTAAAAAAACCGATGTGTTTAAAATTAAAGCGCATGCATATCCTCGAGCTTGTATTAGAATTTTTTCTACCAGGTTAATCGGAGCAAATCAAACGTCCGAAACGCTGATGGATATTGTTAGTCACCCCGATATTTTTCGCTTGTCGGACTGCGTCCGAGAGTTAGATTTAAAAAAAATGGTGTTAATTTTTATTCAAGGTTCGTTAAAGGCTTGTGAGCATTTAGAGATATTGAGAATATTAATTTCAATAGCTGAAAACAATTTGAAGTCAATTTGTTTTCATTAAAAATTGACCGAGAGAGTTTAGATCAATAAACTAAAATTAGTATTAATTAAATTATTTTCACTTCGAATTGTGAAACAATTTGTCTGTCCTCGTACCGTCGACTCATCATATTATTGAGGAGCTTACAAAAAGTCTGTGATTTACCGACGAGCAAAAAATGAGAGGAAAAATTGTTCGGTAGAAAAATTTGCATGCGTGAAACTTTCCACAAACACCATAATCCGCATAGTTAATTAAACTAACACCAATTTTTTTGTGAATCTAATTCTTCTCCTACGAGTTCCGAAGCAATTCTAAATTAGCATATTTCCATAATTTAAAAACCCCCATGCCCTGCAAACAGAGTATTTCATGTATCCCAGAGACGAGCAGAATAAAAAATCTGAGACGATTGAAAAAAACCTGAAACTGAACGTGCAATAAAACGTCTTTCATGAAAACAAAAAGTAAATATCGCTCGTGGAATACATTTACACGTTATTCATTAGATCAGAGGAGGGAGATAAATTGAGAGAATAAAAAATACTTACGATGACTGGAATGTTTGGGTGAGTTCGTGTTTCAATTCGCCCCGATGATTAATGGTGAAAATTCGCATAATGGGAATGCCGACAGCTCGGTAAGCCCAGACGTCGTTGATGCGGTTGCCGTATCCGGCGTAGAAGGGTTTCGAGCCATCAGGGAAAAGTGCTTGAATGTCAGTCAGACACGAGATTTTGAATTGCTCAGGTTTTTTCTCAATGACCTCACGATGAAAGGCGGAAATCAAGCTCGTAGGATTGAGCAACAGTGGCCCTTCCGGTAACGACAAATCGCCTTGTTTTATACTCTTGAGATATTCCCTCGTTACACGTGCCTGACCAATCGCACGAGCAGACAGATACAATAGTTTGTAACCGTTGTTCTTTATCTTCGTAAACAATTGAGCGACTCCCGACTGAGCCCAGTCTTTGCCCACTATTGGCAGAATGTGCCCGAGAACATCTGACTTTGTAATTGTTCCGTCGATATCCGATATCACGATTTTGTCGTCCCATCGCCATCTGTAGATGTGACACTTGCAACGCGATGTTCCTTGATAAGCTGTTGTCACACTGAATACCACCTCGTTCGCACCTTCTTTCAGATTCAGACTTGCCTAATGTCGAAAATAAAAACAAACTTCTATTGTGACACGTCCACATTCTTCAGTCTTGACGCTAATTAATTGCAAATAAAATAATGAATAAACAATGAATAATAAAAATAAAGGGAATAATAAGAATAAAATAATAAAACAATGATGAATAATAAAATAAATAATGAATAACAAATAATGCAAACGAATAAATAATAAATAATTAATGAAGGAAAATAAATGGTAAAAATAATTGCTCGGTTCTGTAAGTTCGTTGGAACGCAAAGTTGTAAATTTTAAAAATTGAAAAATTTCGAATGGTAGATACGAGGAAACTTGACATTAATTTTTTCAAGGATGTTCGGAATAGTTGGACGAAATTTTTGGAGTTTTAGGAATTTTCACATCGAAAAATATTGGTAACGAGGTGATTTTTTCGAGTTGATGTCCCATTGACGAATATGACGTTAATTACTATTTTCGGGAGAACGAGAATAAAAAGGAGTCGCGACTGTTGGATAACTGGAGAATGAAACTCACAATTTGCTCGGAGGACAATCGCAGAGTTTTGCGATACTTCTCAGTGGATTCGTAGTAAGGTCTCCGCTCTTTGGGAATTTTGACACCAGCGGATTTGCCGTTTGGATTACTGTCGGAATCCTCGCTGTCGCTGTAACCTTCGCCTTCACCAGATTTATTTGCTTTCACGGCGACACGCGGATCCTCCGTGCTGCAGGACAAGTTCGCCGGATCACTTTCAGAGTCCACTGGTACCGGCGTTTCTACTATTTCTTCAGTGTTTGGCTTCCTGAAACGATTTCTTTGTTTCAATATTTGAATCACGGTTGAATAGATTCGGCAATGACGAATAAAACAAATAAGTAAAATTCGAAATATAAATAATTCAAAAAGTCGATAATTATTTGAAAGGCTCACATTTCCTCCAAATTGCTTTGTTCCATTGCCTCCTCAGAAGTAACGACGGAGTGGTTTGAAGGTATTTCCGTCACTTCTACATCGGGACCATCAACTAAAACAAGGACAAAGACTCAAAATGATTGAGTAAACAAAAAAAATCACTGAAGAATAAAAATAAATTTAATTCGGTCATTTTTTTCAATCCTACAACTTTTTACCGGCTAGTTGAATATTTTGAGAAAAGAATGTCTTCAAAAAAACACCACGCCGCGCCAGACACGATCTGTCTTCACGAGGTGAAGAAACAAATTCCGTGTCATCGTTAATTTTTATGAAAATAATGAAGAAATTTTTTTGTTAAAATTGCTCACTTTCGCTAATGTCCTGAGCCGGTTGTTTAGGAGGTTGTGTGGATCGTCTCCACGAGAACCAGGAGGTATATCCACCACGGCCTTCGACAGTTTTACCGCTGATGGCTTTTTTGTTGTCCTCGTGTACGGGCAGCGAGATGAACTGAGCATAGAGATTTTCAACGGCTTGTTGAGGCAAGCATCGTTGGAAAGCAGCGAGCGTGACAATAATCGGACAAGCGGTAGCCCAGTTATAAAATTTCCCATTGATCTTGACGACCAAATTGGGGTTCTCGTAGAGTTTAACATCGTTGCAAAAGTCTTCGAATTGCAAGAGATTCTGACAGAAAGCTTCATCGGAGGGTCCATTTACGGAGTCGAGACCGCCGCAAAGGGAGAGACTTATTTCAAGGTTATTGTCGAAGAGCGATTGTTTGGATTCTTCAAAATCGCTGTCCAGAGATTTCGGCCCACCGATAGCGCCTTCGACACTGTTTGGGCTTTGCGGCAAGCTTGGACCATTCCCAGACTCGGTGTCTTCCTCATCGACACCTTTATCTTGTGAAAAAAAATCACGAAAACAAACAAAAATCGTTACTTTTGTGTAAAACAACGGAAACAATCAGTAAGATGCTCTGACCCACTTCCGACCAAACAATCTGTGAAACTCAATGACACACAATCGAGTTTTCAATCTCAATCAGCTAAAATGTTGAGATTTTAAGAAATTAACAGAATTTTTAACAAAACCTCAAGCCAATTTACCTCATGGCATTGGAACAAATGCAACACAATTACAGAAAAGAAAAACTGACATTAAGAATGAATGAATTCTTGTCCTATCTGCAAATGATTGGCAAAGTTATTCGATGCTGAAGTTTCCATCGTTGGAATCGAACGAAATTCTATTTTTTCTTTATCAGATCTCACAATTCTTATTCGATATTCAGTTAGGACAATATACCCATTTTTTTAAGATCCAAAGACAAAATCGATACGAAAATTGTCAGAATTTTCCAAATCAAACAGAACATTGATAGAATAGTCATTTTTGTTGGAGCCCAACTTTGCGAACTTCAGTGTCATAAAGTTATGAAACTCGAAGAGGATTAATGAGGTAGCAGCATAATTAATGACGAATTAACAATAAAAAAAATAAAAACGGAATAAGCTTGCGAAAGAAAAAGTAAAAAGAGGCTCAGGAAGCGAGAAAGGAAGAAATGTGCGATACCTTTGACCACGGTAGGGCCGCGGTGGGACGAGGGAAAATACAGGGCGGCAACCTCGGGATCCAGTTCGTCAGCGTTGAGGTCACTCAGATAAATTCCTTCGGATTCCGGGTTGTGTCTTACCCGGGAGGTCTTCTTCATGAAGGAGAACATACCGCTGAGCATAGATCGATGAGCCTCGGCTGATATGAGGGAAATTTTTAAGCGTTTAGCAAAATTGTTAGTGGAAAGAGACTCCGAGTTTTCAATGTGTTTAATCGTTAGATTTATTATTTTTTTCATGATTTCAGGATAATTATTAATGAATAAAAAACAGAGATAAATGTGTCAAGCCATCCGCCGGATCAAGCGATTAAACGATTAATGGATTATGAACAATAACGTTACTGCGACAGGCATGAATATTTATCGTGTCGAATTTTCAGGCTCTTGAGAATATATGGAAAAAAAATGGACAAAATTCATTGGAATTTTTTCGTTTCACTTGAAAATTGAAAAATTCGAAATGTAATCGACTTTTTGTATCCAAATTTTGAAAGACTCTACAATTGGGATACGAAAGGAGGAAAAACATGGGCAAAATTGGAATCACCATACTTGTCCTTATTTTTATAATTTCAAAACTTCAAAAATTTCAAAAAATAATTGATTTTTCGTATTCTCTTCAATTTTTTAATTTAAATTCTTACTTTAATTCCAAATTTTTTAAATTAGGATGCAGGAAATCGATTATATTTCGAAATTTCCAATTTTCGAGATAAGAGAATTAGGACACCGTCGCTTTGACAAGTATGATGATTTCAATTTTGCACATGTTCCTTCTTTTGTATTTTATGACAAGACCCTTACTATTCATTTGTATGAAACGTTTCTCAAAGCCGAGGTACACGTAGTGTGATTTTCAAATACTTTTACAAACCGCATTCGACAGTTTTTTTTCATAACAAAGTATTGACTCTGATAAACATTGTTTTCGTTTCAACAGCTCACACCATGACTACGATGATGAAGGAGAAGCAAATCGTAGTTTCGATTTTAACGATAATTAAGGGACTCACTGTCGTTGGGTGGAACAGAGGTCGTTGATGCGTTCATAGGATGGCTGGAATCTGGAGGTGGGCTAGGCAGTTCGCCCCATCGCCAACTCTGCTGATGAGCTTTATCGTTTTCGAGCTCTTTGCCTTGTTGCTCGATCTTGCGCATCTCAAACTCAGTGTCCGATTGCACCGGCGAAGGTGGCCTGGAATTCCGGTTCCTTTTACGACGGCAAATAACAAGACAACCACGTTACAGTCAAATTTTCTAAAGTTTCGAACCAAACGGAAGGGGACGGAGTAGGGAGAAAGAAAGTTGGATGAAATATTTCATTTTTGTTCCACTTTTGCAAAAATTTATCGAATTCTACGTTGAAAAACTTGTGGACGAGGAAACCAAATGCCAAATAATTCGAACACGTGCGGCAAGTTTTCCACTCGAAAAAAGGTGCGCATGCGAAAAAAAAATTTACTCTGACTACTTTTTTGAAAGAAAAGGCCATCAATCCACGTTTTTTCTTTTTCTAATATTAAACGATGCGACTACGAGACTTAGAATATCAGAAAAATAAATGTGTGCTTTAGTAAGTCTTGGCTAAATTATTTCTTTCGACTACAAAATCTTCGCTCGCACCGTATATTCTAGAGACGACGATTCAATGCATTTTTCTCACTCAGGCGTGTGGAAAAAATGTTTGATTGAAAAGAAATGAGTTGCATGACAAAATAATCCGCATATTCCACAGTTTTGGCACAAATTACATGAGCAGAGTGATATTTGAAGAATCTCAGAATTAACACTTACTTGGTAACCTCCGTGTCACTGAAGAAATGAAAATCGGTATCGGGAAGTTTGATCTCGGATACGAATTTCGCAGGGACTGCGAGAGAATCATTTTTTGTGGCTTCGACCTCCACGACAGGGCTCGGACCTTTTTGTATCTGGATTAAAAGGAAATAAACGTAAATAAAAAACAGTGAATTTAGATAATAAGGTAAAGAATGAAGGAAAATATGTGTTCGATGATAAATTTTGGAATCAGGCGGACGAATGGTTTTTTTTTTTGTTTTCAGAGATTCTTACAGTTTCTGTTTCTTCAGCAGCGATGATGTCGCTCTCGCTCATTTCTGTTTGGCTGCTGCTACCGTTGCTAGTTTTCCTTTGTGAGATTTTCCTCTTGGTGACGCTCTTCCTCTTGCGTTTTTTCTTCGACGAGGTTGTACCTTTGTTTGTATCTTCCGGAGTCTCGTCCTTGGAGTTTTTCTTACTGTGCGAGGTGTTGGGGTCATCGCTGGATTTTTCTTTGGCACTGCTCTGTGGATCGTCATTAATGGGTCTAAAGTCGTTAGCGACGACGCTAATTTTTCTTATGCGATCGGAGGAGGTACAAGCGACGAATGATTTTGGCGTTGGTGGAATGGCAGGCCTTGGCTCGTCTTCGTTAATATTATCCATGTCGAAGATTTCCTCTTCGGTATTCGGGGCTTCGACTTTTTTAGCGTCCCACTGTTCGCCCTTGGTTTTCCAATCGGCGAGAAGAGCTTTTTCGAATTTTTGTCTTTGCTCGATGCTCAGTTCAGGAAAATTTTCCTTGAACAATTTCTCACGATCTTCAGCCTTCAGAGCGGAATATTGCTCCCGCAAAATTTGTTGTTTTTGCAAAGCTGACATGTCACCGAAACTCTCGCGGAATATTTTGTCTCGTTCCTCGTATGTCAACGATGCTATTTGCAACCATTTTTCACGCTGTTCTCGAGGCAAATCGGAAAATTGTTCAAGCAGAAATCTTTCCCGCTGATCGGGAGGCAGAAGTGACATTTGCTCCAATTTTTCACGCTCGATTGACATCACCGAATCACGGAGTATTATCTCGTGTTGTTCTTGCGGAAGATCCGGCATGTGAAATCTGTAAAAAGCAAGAAAATTTTATATTTTCCGACAATTCTCCTTTTTTTGTTTTATGTAAAAAGAGGAAAATTTACCAAAGTTTTGACTTTCGTTCTAAAAGTTTTTTTTCGCTCACGCCACTATCGCGAAAGTTTATTAAAAATATTTGAAAAAAAGTTCGAAAAGTGGCTTAATCTTCGCCATTTCATTGAACTGATTTTTAATCAATTATCGAACAAAAATTGACGAAACGTTCGTTGATTTTTAAAATCGTGTACGGGGCTGGTTTTTTCTTTACTTATTATTCAGAAATTAGTGGAGTTGGAGAATCGAGAGTCTACCAAATCGATATTGCACTTAATTTGTTTACGGGAATTTTTTTTATTGTTTTTTTTTTTCAAAAGTTAATAAATACTCGGAAAATGTTAAAAAATCGGTTTCCTCGATTTTTCATTTCTCTGATTCTCATTGAGAAACGAAATTTGAGGAGAATGACTCATGAAAATTGACGTAACAATACGACCGAATTATTCATGATGGAAACAAGACATTGAGGTTTGAAACAGGTGTAAAATTTTCAGGATTTTTAAAGCGGAATAAGTGAATAGAAATTGGGTTATTGAGTGAAAAAAGAATTTTTACCTCGCGGATGGAAAGCAGCTATCATCAGGAATGGGTGAGCAAGCCAAATGTGGCGGAATTTCGGAATCGGTGGGTGATCCATCTAAACTGACTTCCTCGACGAAGAAAGCTTCGCCAGACTCGCCGAGTTTCATGTGGATTTGACGAGGTTCGCCATTTATTTCGATGTCGACCTAAATTCAAAAAATACCAAAATATTAAAAAATCAAATAAAAGACTCGAGCGAAAAAGAGAATTTGGTAAAATTCTGAGGTGCAAAATTATGTTGAGGGAATAAATATTATTCGAGCCATTGGTATTTGTTTGCTTGGCTCGAGTTCAATAGTGAATCACTGCTGTATTTGGTGCAGTCGCGTAATATCGGAGGCGACTGCCAATTCCGAAAATGAACTCAAGTTATCGTCATAGGCGAACAAAAATGATTAATATTTTTAATGCTCTTCATTTTGGGTCATTATTTTCCTTCAGATTTTCCGCAGATCATTTGATCAATTTCGAAAGGTAGGAAAGTTCCGGAAAAATGGGTTTTCATTCGGTCTGGACATGAGGAATTGACGCGAGACCTTCAACTTCGCATTGAAAATGACTGCACGAGTAATTATGCAAATTCGATGGAAATCGGTGCATCAGGGACACTGTACTGTGAGCAATGCCTCAGGAAAAGTTTCTCTCTGCTCTAGACATCTCGTCTATCATACAATAATAACAACAACATTGACGTTGAAGCAAAACAAATAAATTATAATCGTCGTTCAAAGAAAACAGTTGAGCAATACGTCGCAATGTTGTTGTCAACATTCGTACCTAGAGAATATACAATACTTTCTATAACGATGTCCATTGTCTCAAAAACATGTTGTTTACTGTAATGACTCAATGGCACATTTTATCGCGTAGATTGCACGAGTTACTTATTTTTCAAATCATTTTCCTGATACAAATAACAAGCGTCATTAATAATAATTTGGTTTGTCTTTTTTCACTCCGTTCAGTTATTCGGTGACCGAGCACTTTCAGAACTTGTCGGTTTCAATATTTGGTCCAGACAATAAAACGATACTCTCCGGCGATCCAAAAACTCAATCGGCACAAAAAATTGGACGAATTTTTGAAAATCAATGAAAGAGCGAATAGAAAAAATTTTCCTCTCTTGATCTTAAAGTCGCAAACTTTGGAACCTATTGATCATCCTTAATTATGTATTTCTGTAGCCGCCTCTTTCTCGACAGCTGCTTTTTTCTTGCAAAATTTGATTGTCTGATGAAAATAAGAGAACGCTAGATGTTTCAGGCCCTTCCGAAGAAAAATGATTTTTATTTCAGTCTAAAGACATAAACTTCAACATGATGGTAAACAACTGTCTCTCTCGCACTCAGGCGACGATAGATAATGGACGATTCCGTCAACTGGCACGAATGGACATTTCGACGTCATCTGGTGCATACGAATGCGAGCGAAAGACACACCACTAAAATTCACAACTGCAATACGTCTTTGTGTTAAATTCGAAAAATCATGACAGGTTTTGCGCCGGTTTTGTGTTTAGATCGTAGAAAAATATCGTTCCATTATCTTGACCACATATTGATTAAGAATTTTGGGTGTTACTCGCTACAATGCAAACTTCAACATCGTGCAAAAGACCGATTACCACTTGATCGTAACGTCTGAAATATCAAGTTGAATGGAAAATATATAAATTCATCAGTTTTGGAAAAAAATGATAGGAATAGAAATTAAAAAATTGAAAGGCAATGAAAATGGAAAAAAAAACTAAACAGATGATTGAGGGAGCAAATAGCGGGTAAAGAATTGGCAACTTACAACTTTTTCCCGTGACCGCAGGACCCCAAGTTTGCCGAATCGGACGTGGAAAGGTGAACAAGTGAAGGATCCATCGCCTTGCTCAACGACAACAACATCGATGGCTCCAGTGAGAGTAGCTGTATTGATTTCGTTGTAAAAGTCACGAAAATTGCTGATGAACTTTCCTATGTAGTTCATGCTGTACATCGTAAGTCCTTGGGCTCAGAAAGCTTCAACGTGTTTAAGAGAAAAAAATGATGAGGGATCACAAAAGAAGCCTCGAAAAAAGCTGAGGTTCTCGATTTTTTGTGGAGAGCACTCAATCCGGGACGAGCACGTCCCGAGCAAGGAGAAAGAAAACAGATGCTCGAGTGTCGACTGAGCGATTTTTCGGTGTCAGAAATTCGAACGGTTTAACTGTCAACTGGCGAGTCAGATGTGCCCACCCACACTCATGCACGCACGAACCACAGACACACACACCAACGTACTGTCTATTTTTCGAAATTGTCTTTAGCCGAGCATTTTGCAGCGAATATCTATCAGTCCGCTTTGTTCCGAAATGTCACTCGTCAAAAATGATTTTTCCTTCTCTATTTATCGTATTTTTAACCCATGGAACGTTCAAACTTTCCGACTAACTTTATCCTGTGGGTAAAACGCAAATGCAGAGAATACGAGTCTTTTTCCTCTTTGCAGTGGATCGATCGACTTCGAGGGTGTGTAACTCGCTCGAGTCGCGTATATATGTATATTTCCGCAGCAAGAAAACACGTTCGCACACGCACACAACGACGAACAAAGCAGAGAGCTGTCAGGTGTCCCGTGCAAGCGAGCCGGGACCAAAAAAATGTTTTTATTTTTCGTTCACCGCACTACGCCGAACAACGTTTCGTCTTCTTATGTATATATATTTTTTTCGCTTATTTTTATTCCATCATTACGGAAAATAAGCCGGAGACACGCGATACAAAAACGTCAACAAACCCCGACCGTACACGAAATTTAATGTTTAGGTCCTTTGTTCCTTTCTCCGCGAGAACTTGTTACGAAATTTAATACCTTACTCGCTCCCCACGAGAACCGTCTGCACCAGCAGACGCTTACTGACTGACGTTCGCCCCGTTTCCTCTAGACTCGCTCCTTCTTGGCGCCACCGTCGCCCAATCCGCGATTCTTTATCACCGATCCACCTATCGCATACTTCGATGACGCATTTCGCAAGTACGAATTATCCCCGCGAATATTCAGCTGTTTACGATTCTGCGAAAAATAAGAGAAAAACAAAACATGTTAAAAGGAATTCTTGCGTTTATTCATCAACTGGTTTGATCGACGTTAATTAGGGTTCAGTGTATATGTGAATATTGCAATTTATTTTAGTTTATTTTCCTTCGGGTGTTCAGGAAACCTTAAAAACCGTAAAAAATTAATCGTAATTAAAATCCAATCATCCAAATCTTCTGTTAGTTACCCTTTTTTTTCAACATTTTAAAACATTTTTTTTTCACTACGATTTTTACGCAAATGAGCATAAAATCGTTCGGGATTGATTTTTTTAACTTCTTTTCTTTTTAAATACAAAATTAAAGTCTACCCGTTCATTCAAAACTTCAGGCGCTCATAAATGCTCTCCAATTTTATTTGATCGATCGGAAAATACATGAGCAGTGCTGTATAGTCGTGATACATATTTTTTTCGTGACAGGTGTATTTTTGCAGACTTTTCAACGTTATAAAATAGTTATTTTCTTACCCACCCAAAAGTTTTTCTCTCAAATGTGATTCTCGTTCGTGCGTCACTAAGACGTGTCAGAAACGGTTGGCCGTTGTCAATCAGGCAAAATAAAGAGCCTGACGTGTATCGCGTAAAAGGAGTGAGCACGTTCCTGTGTGTTTTAGTGAAGCCAGAAAAGGCTCCATCAGTATATCACGATCTTATGTGATCAATTGAAACCGCTTCATTTTTTTAAATTTGTTTATAGGTCGTTCATTGACAAGATTTACATGTACGTAACACTTTGATTACCCTCTTATTACGAGTAATAAAATAATTCGGCTTAGTCTGCAGTATTGACCTTGTGAGCGATAAATTTTGTCTCGAGTGACTTGGAATTCTGTGCTCGGGGGTTCCCTGGCTGGCTGATTACGATTCTGCCGTAAAAATGAGAGGATTCTAAATTCTTTTTATCCTCCATAGGTCCTCCATAGTTTTCTGAGTACGTGGTGAAATTGCGATCTCAATTTCCATTATAGTTCAGAGGAAAATTAATCCCTTTTTGTAAAAATGCCGAATCCAATTGTTTATTTATAGCCAATACGAAAAAATGCTTTCACACCAAAAATATTCGGTTTTCGGAATAAACAAAAAATTATCGAGTAGCAAAAAAAAAAAAACAGAAGCATCGACGATTCAGTAATTAGCCCAAAAAAGCTCCGAGAATAAATGGAATCCCACGGAAATAGCTTGACTAAAAAACGAAGCGGAAAAACGTTGAAAAAACCGATACAAATTCGGCCTCATCCGAATCCTGATTGCAAAAATTCTTGCACGAGCTGAACAAAGCGAGCTGCTTCTATCGTTGTAGATTAAACGCACACATACATATATCGATGATATTTTTGCAAGTCATTCTTACAACATTCGTGTAATATTCGAGAAATGGGAATGTGAACATTGAACCGTGCGTAGGCTCCGATTAGTCCGCGAATATAACGTACAGCTAAATGTCGAGCTATAGATGTGTGCATGAGTGAAGCCTCTCAAGACGCTAATTGAACATTGTATCTCGTTCGAAAAGAGTTGATCCAAAAAATGACAGAAAATCGCAATCTATCGAGCTCCCTCGCTCTCAAAAAAAATCTATACATAGAAATTCAATAATAAAAAGTAAATATAAGCAAATTTTAATCTACAGTCCCGTCGCTGATCATTTATCTCTTCCGAACAGACACAACGACGTTTCGTGATCGATTGGTGGTTCAGCAATGACGATATTTTTCTCAGATTCTTTTTTTCTCCCTCGTCTCACGTCACTAATTTCCCGAGACAAAAGACGACGAGAACCCGCTGAATATGGGTCGGTGAATCGATAGACAAAAACCAAAAGTAAATGGCGATTTTCGAAAAACATTGAAAAGACCAAAAAATAATTTTTTTAAATCCCAAATCATCGCCGTAGGCTATTTCGAAAACAAGAGTGTCACGAATTTTCTTGAACCCAAATGAACGGGCTGTAGGGCAAAACCTTTCGATCGTTTGACTCTCAAACTTTCTGGAAATTGGCATCGCTTCAAAGTTTACAAGTCGAGAAAGCTGCCGAGCTGCAACCACAACGATTCTGCGCTTTGTGCGACTTGCCGTGAACGGTTATAATGAAGAATAAAGTCTTACGTAATTGCTGAGCTGGGAGGAGGATCGTATCACATTGTCACCGGGAAATCCACAAAAACAAAATCCCATTATCATAATTCCGTGATGAAAAGAGTTTTTTCTTCCGCATATCATAAAAATGTTCAAATAATTCAAACATTCATGCTCCATACGTGAAGTTTGCTTCATTCTTTGCGAATAATTTTCAAGAATATGAAAAAAAATTTCGACTCATATTTAACATCAAATTGTCATTCACGTAAATATTTTCGTTGTTGTTGTTATTGTCGTAGAATGAACTCATTAGAAATGGATGGGAACAAATGATGAGAGAATAACTGCGTTCTAAAAAAATATTATCGAGAAAAAGTCTCGAAAACAGTGTCTCGTCTTGAGGAAAACCGGACGCGAGTCTGGATGCGTTTCAAGAAAACGTCTGAGAGAATTGACGGTGTTGAATTTTTTGGTCATATTCCAATCAACTTTCAAACACATTTCTCTATAGTCGCACCTTCTTGCTCTCTTCTCTTCCTCACCCTGACATTCGTTAGCTTTTTCGAAATATGTGCAGCACACTCTTGGGTATCGAGAAGAATTTATGCATTCGAGAAATAGTGCAACGAGCAAACTCATTTATCCTTCTTACTGAATCTTCGTCGAATCGTTGACGATATAACGTCGTTCTATGTAGAAAGGAAACCAATACAGAGAAACGTACAGAAACGATTTCAGGGCACATGCGAAAACGGAGTACAATCGATCGTTGCCAAGCGACAGGAAGAGCCAGTCGAAATGAATTTTTACTTGTGAATGCGTTATTTCAGAGCATATTTATGTGTTAGAGAAAAAATAAAAATTCAGCCTATTCTATCGGCAGTATCGTGTTTTGATGTCGAAGAAAATAATAACATCTTGAGTGTAATTTAAAAAACGATAGTCACGGGATACAAGCGACGTAACAAAGAATTTTTTTTTTGCTCATTCTTTTCTGGACGGGCTCCCGGCTAAAATGGCCGGGTCTAAAAAACTCAATGCGAAAAAGTGCAGGGAATAAGGTTTGTAGGGAATGAAATTTTCTAGAAAAAAGTCCTTTACCATAGCGCTCTATGTCCGATAGTTTGGTCTGGAGAAAGGGTCGAAAATGCGGCTAGGGCTTCGAGCATTTTCTGGGCCAATTTTCAAACCGCCCTCCGCAGGGAACTATTAAGATTACAAAAATATGGAAGAGGAATTTTTTGTAGTAAATTTGGTACTCTACCAAATTGCTCCAGAACATTTTTGCTCTATATGGAACCGTTTCGTCCCTGTGTGCGATAATAAAGCGCTCATCGTAAATTTTTTCATAATCAATAACTCGTCGGGACGAGGAAGTCTAAAAAAATGGAATACAGATTTTTTTTTCGACATGCGATTCCGCTTGAGCCTCGAATTCTAAGCATTAGTCGTTCAACCTGGGACCATGCGCCTGTACAATACTAACTTAACACGTATCAATAGCCATGAATGTAAATGATTCTCGAGTAAAATTGTAATCATTAAACTTTTATTCGCTTATCATTAAATTTCCATCGATTAACATATTATTATCATCGTAATCACATTTGTTTTGACTATTGTTATTATTCAAATCAAATGCTGGAAACAAAAATAAATGAACAACTAATTCAATGAAATTGAATAAAAATGTGATCACGATCTAATAAATATTTAATCGATTTAAAGAGCCAATTTTTTTTTCGTTTTCCTATCGACTCAGATGCATTGTCATTGTTCTTTGGAACGCAAATAATTCTTCCGCGAGGCGTACAGAATTAATAAATGGTAAGCATCTCGAGAAGACGTAAAAGAAAAACAATGACGTTGAGTATTTTGCAAAAATTACTTCAGGTTTATACAATGGAACGAAAGTTTATTACCCCCACGAGTCTTCTTCGCAGTAAAAAACTAAGACATTTGAAATTTCATTTCCTCTGAAACACGAGCCTGATTTATAGAGATTGTGAAACTTTTTTTTCTAATTCTTTTTCAACGAAATATTTAACCGCGAACCAGTGAATCGTGACCAAACTCTTCGGACCAATCGGTTGCGGAATCGATATCGAGTTTTTATCGTCCTACAATCAGTTCGAGCGAGACATTGTTATTTTAGCGACCTTGGTCTTTGTACTGCCACAGACTTTTCCTCATAGTTCATTTTTCGTGCTCCATTATTTGCATTTTCTTTGTATGGTGCGGGAACAACGATGCTCAGGAAATTCGCTCAATTTTCTTATGACACGTCACGTGCTTCTCGGTTTTGCCAGACCGGAAGTTGCCTCTCAACCGCCGCCTCTTCCCAGTTTTCCCGATCGATTCGAACCAACCGGAAGTTCGCGTGAAACGTCAGTCATAAGATTCATAGTCAAGAATAAATCAACTTTGTAACGTTCGTAAATTACGTCACCTATATGGAAACCAACGATTTATGGACGAACCGTGAAACGCTGAAAAAACGTTTTTTTTCGTTTTATTTTTTCAATTTTAAAATTTTTTTATTTCTTTGCTCGTACTTTTCCTACGGGTTCACCATTTACATCTAAGCATCATTTAATGATCAACAACGAAAGAGACTGAGTTACGAACACACGGAATAAAAGGATCGTAATAATTGGCCTCAATTAATTAAATGAATAAGTCAATCCAGATTAATCGATTGCAATGATTTTAAAATTGAAAAATGAAATTTCACTCTCAAAAAATAGTCAAATTGGAAAAAGGAATTTTGAAAACCTGTTAAACTTGAAATTTTCGTGGTCGCAAATTTGCACCAGCGTTGTATTTACGGGTTGAGACACGAGCATATTGGAAATGCAAAGAAATGCGAAAAATTATTGTTGTCTTTGCGGCTAGAGACTGTAGAGAAAGGAAAACATGGGATTTTCAAATTGGAAAACATTTCATCCGGAAGTGAGGTTAAAAAATCGTCCCTCTGCAATTTGTACGATTGCCAATTGGAAAAATCATGAATACAAAAAACAAATAGCGTTTGAATCGTTCGAGTATTATTAAAAACAGATATTTATTCGATTTATAAATAAATAACAAAGTCTTCTCTTATGCCGCGTAGCGGATCGGGTCATTGGACTGTGAAATGCATGCGTTGCACTTGGCAAGTAGAATCTGTAATCTAAAGTACTGGTATACGGTTGCAGTCCATTTAATCTTTTTTTGTTGTTTTCAGTTGCGTCCCTCTTTGTGCTCTGTTTGGTTTGTTGGTGGGTGCACGTCACAAAGAATCCTCGCCATTGAGCGGGAAGTGGTCAGATACTACACAGTAAACACGGATTGAAAAATTCGAACGAAAATAATAATTTTTTCTCAATTTCCTCATTTTCAATATGGATGAACATTTTTTTATGCCGTTACGTTATTATTTTTACGTTTAAAATGGAGAACTTTAAATCTGTGCAAAATACTTTTTGACGTCTCTACTTTTTCGCATAAATATCAACAAAGTCGTCAATGAAAGGACAAACAATTCTTTGTGCAATCGAAATCGGAATAAAATTCTTATTCAACTTTCTCTCACGTGACACTCAGGGACACGAATTTTTATTTTTTTTTCTTAATTTTTATCCCATTTCGCACGGAATAAATTTCAGGCGTATAAACGGCGAAGAAACGTTGCCCATGAAGTGTTCGAAGGCTCGAGAAATAAATGTTGCCAGGCTCATTTAATTAAGGATTCGAATTGACGCAGTGATGATGCCAGAACGATATCGCGAGTGGATAATCGAATTTAGCGTTAATCTAATTAGCGGATTATAAGATTCTTTGCGACTCCTATTCCGGGGCTGGATTTGTTTATTTTATTTTGCAAGGCTCATGTAAGCATGGCGTCAGCATCAATGGGAGCGTATCATCCCAATCCACTCCATTTCACTGAAACATTACGCAGGCTGACGTCATCCGTGAACTGCTTGTAGTGCCGAAAATTCTACGATGTTTGCGAGTGATTCGGGACAGTGGCATTGTACCTCACGATATATTTCACGAGTCAAGAATCTCATTCACGCATTCATCCACATAAATCGCGAGAAACGATTCACGAAAAAAATTGCATCTGATAAGCGATACAAAATTTTTTTTTCATCGAATTGCCATAGATTATCGAAATTAAATTCGGTCGCGTTTTTTTTTTTTTTCATTCTTTAACTTCGTAACTTTTCCGTGGGACTCTTCATTTTCCAGAATATTTTTTGCGACATTTTTTATTTGACGCCAAACTGGAAAATTGTTGTTACATTTGAAAAAAAATGATGGAATAGTTTTCGTTGAAACCTCATGGCCAAATGATAATTAGATTCGTCTTTTCTGTGTAAATAGACGCTCTAACGTTTTTTTTTCACATTTTAAGTAAAATTACTGGATCAATACACTTGTGTATTGTGTGCGATAAGTACACTAAAAACTTGTAGCCTGTTTCTGTGGTTTTGTGAGATAAGTGATGATTCATCGAGACTTTTATCGAACTCGTTATATATTTTATCACAAAGCTTCCTGAGCTCAAAATTTTAATGCCGGCGACTAAAAATTATCTCGCTATTAATTTACACAAGGAAAATAAAATTATTAGTATTTTTGATTTCTCGTCTGAGACTTTGAACAACTATGAATATATGCAACGAAGAATTTCGAGGTTGATTGATTTAGCCTCGTAATTAAGAAATTAATAGTCGGAATTGAATTTTTTTCGAAAATTAACGATTCCGAAACTTCGTTTCAAATTTTTCAACATATTCGCTAAGAAAAATGCATCATTTTTCTTAACTCGCATGATAAACGAGCCTCCTTGGCCTTTTTCCAGGTGATCATGATTTTCAAGTTGGCCATGGACCTCGCACCGTCCCCAAAATCTCGAGATATCCGAGGAAACTATTTAAACATCACCTGCTCGCTCTCCCCGACGATTTTCGTGTGGGATTCGCACAGCCACCGCGTTTGTTCCGTTTGACCCTGAATGCGCAATTTCGCTAACGAACTTTTTTGTTTTGTTTTTCATTATTGCATCAAGCTTTTTCGTCTTTCCGACGTTCACAACATCCCAAATGTTACAAACAAGGTTCTCGGGTTCCGTCGCAGACGTTACATTATTACAATGAAATGAGAATAAACAGCGAATCCGAATAAGCATGACGAGAGTCGCCGAAAAAACAAAGAGTCTGTGGCCGTGCCAAAGTCGCGTTTTCGTTGCGTTGCTGATTTCCTATAAATACAAAAGAGAGGGAGAGCGAAGAAGAAAGAATGTAAACGTCGATGGTAAATCTTCGACTCGGTCAGCAAAGGCAATAATGCATTTTATTTTCGAACGGATTCGAGTGCAACAACCAGGAGAAAATTTGCAGATGAAATACGTGGCCAATGAATAATTTATACAAAAATTAGGGTAACGAATTTCCATGCACTGGGTGTCCGAAAAGTTAGCCCCAGAATTTGCAGAGCAATTTCGCCATTAAATTTTGAAAAGAAAAGTCCCAATGCAGTTTTCTCTCCGACACACCGGCTCACGAGTTTCGAGAGCTATCAGTCGTGCTCATTTTTGGTCTGACTTCAAGTCTACACTGTATATATGCACGTCCGCGCTAAAATAATGCGAGCAACGAGGCAAAAGTGGCTCAAAGGAATAACATTAACATAAGTAACATGGCAATTTCTTCGAGTCCTCTTCGCGTGCCGGAAATCAAGTGGGAATGGAGCATCGAGTACGATAATCATAATGATTACGAGAAGGAATGAGCGAGGAAAAAAATAAGGCAACGTGTGTACGCAACGTGTGAACGTGTTTTGACGATTTCCCCGCGGTTGGGTTCCCGATCGAAGAAAGCAGAAGCTGACGCGAATATTTTTACAAGGTGTTCGGTGCCCAATATTCGTAAATGTAAATTCTAGTCCACCGCCGATTGCTGATTCGAAACTTCGAAGACTCGTCCTTCTTCTATCGCAGATTCTCTCGAAACGGTTGAAGATGGGACAAAAGTTTATGCGACCAATCTCGTAGCGAATCGAATTTTCTAAAAAAAAAATTCCTGGCGTCGCTTCTTTATCACTAGCCACTTCGTCTTGAAACGTAAAAATTCCTCCAAATGGTTCGCCTCGAGATACGGGATTTCTTTACGCTCTCCGTGGCCTTAACTACTGGAGACACAAAAGTGTCGCCGAGGACTTTTACCTCGGAAATTTAACCCCCTACAAAATTGGTCCTATGAACTTTTGGCGTAACTCCAACGGTTTGTCTAGTATTAACGGCAAAAGAAAACCCATCGTCGTAATTGACAAATTATCACGTCACCTTTCTGGACTTTTCAGGACACCCTGTATACACTCGATTCTTTGCTGGAGTTCAAACGAAGCAAAAAACGAGTGTATGTTTATGTGAGTGATATATCGGCGGCCCAACGCTAGGGAGAACGTAACGGCGTCTACACAAATACATATTTATATAGTTTTATGCGTTGATTCGACTAGAGCGATACGTTCGTTTCGTGACTAAAAAGTCTGTTTAAAATTTGTGTCTGGTCTTCGACTCGTGTGCCTAGTTCTCAAGCAAAATTTAAGATCACCATGAAAACTTTCTTTCGCCATTTCGTAACGAAGTACTATAAAAATAAAGCACGTGTGAAAAGTACAAATTATTCATCGACTCATTTCGTAACCGAGCCTCCTCGAGTTATCTTGTGAATATATTTTCAACAATTGAGACGTTTCTTCACTACTTGAAACATTGAAACACTTGTTCCCTTCGAAAATCTTTTTTTATTCGTGAAAACGATCCACTCACGACGATTTCTTAAATTTGCTTTATACAAAATTGTAAACGGAAACCTGATTCTTCCGAATCCCAACCGAGTGTCAAGGACACCTAATTGACGTGAAAATAATTGATAATTCGAAACAACGACCTTAGACGTCGCAAAAAACCGTGCAATTTCGAAAAAGTCAACAATCAGTGACACTTTAATTTTATGATCAAAAAATAATAATAAGATGTAAAGAAGGTTTATCTCGATCTTGAAATTAATACATCAGGATGACATTTTCAAGGGTAGAAAATGTTCGGTACAGTTACTCAAACTCTTTCGATTTTTTGACGGAAATTCCCATCTCGAAAATTGGGAAGAGGATAATTCGGAAAATTTCAACGATATTTAAGTCGTCAGAAAAAATGGTCGGTCTTTATCGGAGAGGAATTGATGAAAAATCAATGTCAAATCGTACCTGATATCGCGAAGATAGACAGTCAATGAATTGAGTGATTTACCGTCTGAGCTGGAACGAAAATGGTCGATCAGTTGTCAAGATTTTCCAAAGGTCGACGACGAAACTTCACTCGACGATTCGACAGTTTTTTAATTATATTTCAACACTTTATTATGACAAGTCGTGAATAAATGTTATCGTCAAAGTTTGGTGACAATTGTTTTCGTTTGTTGGAGGTTTGAAAAAAAAACACGTGCTCTCTTTGAGAGCGTTGCACTTGTACTGAAGTTTGTAGAGTTCGGCGCGGCTGAAAAGGCGAAAACGCGCGTAGTTCGAATTTAGTCCGGCGACGGCAGCGACCCGCGTTGCCGAAAACATAACGCGTGCTCATTGTATCTCGCTCGCTCGCGAGCGTACGATCGTAAGATTGTAGTTTCAAACACCCTGACTCATGTATAGTAATAAAAATAAATATAGCCGCGTGTTTTCGTCGATTGAGGCTGCGATTGGCTGGCGAAAATCGTACCAGGGGTGGAGCCTCCGGGCAACAACCGAAAAGAAAAAACGTGACCGTAAACTGCGCGGGGAAAATAACATTTTTTAAAATGTAATAAATCCGCTCGGCCTGTATCGCCGACATCCGAGGAACACCTGACTTCGATTTTTTTCTTCGAACGTCTTCCCAACCCCCGAAAAAATATTCCAATAATACCACAAAGTTTCTACTTTTCGTTAAATTGAAAAAAAAATATTCATCTTCTGAATTTTCATTTTTTTTCAGCCAGTCTCATTTTTTTCATTTTTCTAGTTAAAAAAATAAAAACCTAAGAAAATAAAAAATAAAAAAATATGGTATCATAACCGAATAGAATATTTAGACATGGCCCGATGCTAATCTCCGTGAACACGTGAGAGATCGTACGATTTTTGGCATGAATAATTATCCAACAAATACGAGCCACTCCCATGACGTAAAGAACTTGTAGCGATAATTTATTCGCCACTTAAAAACTTCGGGTCAGTAGCCAAAGTTACTTCGAACGATTAAAAATTACGTGGACAAAGAAAAAGACACATGTTTTTTTATTTTTATTAATAATCTGGTTTATATTCCACTTTGGGTAATTGATCTCGAAAGTCGTGAAAAAAAATTACGACTCGATTCAATTCTTGTCTGTTATTATCTCGAGTCTCGATGATAGTCGCGCTTGAAAAAAATGAAAAATTATTTTCAACAAACGACCGAGTGAGCTAAATCCATTTATTTTCTTCCCCTCGACATGGAAGTTAAAAAATAGTTGTAATTAAGTGAGAATGAATACATGTCGACGAGGAAATCAGAAAAACGTTAATTAAAATCGACAAGAATCGTCATGATAATTATGAGAAGATAAATAATTTTTTGACGATCTTTTTTTTCATACGAACGGAGAAACGTATTTTTCTTTGTTCGCGAATACCGAGACTCGTCTTCCACATTCACAAGATTCTGTTTCAACAATCAGCTCCCTCACAGTTTACAAAAGCGAAGAAAAAGTGTTGGCATCGTGCAACCGTCAGAGGAGAGTGTTGTCGCGCTTTCACTTGTGCCGATCGCGCGGTCACGAGGTCGTTTCTCATTGGTCCAAAAAACAGGCAGGCTCTCCGGTTTACGCCAGATGGAAACACCAGATCACCGATAATTCTTTCGATCAAATTTTCCTCCTTTCTCCTACGTCACAGTGTGACAATTATCTCTGACCTAATATTTCCATGCAATAAAAACCCGATTCTTGACCAATGGGCCTGATTAAAGTCTTCCTAAATATTTCGAAGACCTTCAGCTGTAATCTCGTGATTAAAAAAATGTTTTTTCCTCTTCGAAATTATCTAACTATCGAACTAATGAAAGATGCACGATAGATTATTCGCTCGTCGTCCACAATACAATCTTTCGTGCTTGTACTTAGTCGCATTCTGTCAATTATACGTTTTTTTCCAAATTTCTCATCGTAAATGACGCGCAGTGACGCGCAGTGTTCACGTGTTCGGTTGAACAATTCCCCATTATCCCAATTTCGGTATTCAATACTCCAGCCTAACTTACTTCCTATAATTTTGTACTTTCTACTTTTTTCTCTCGTTAAAATTCGTTAATAAATCTTTACGATATCATTTCAGATATTGTCCTTTTTATTTGTGATTGTCGAGAGCTGCTACCTGCTACTGTGGACAAAAACAAATAGAAACTTTACAGTCGCAATTTTTTCCGGGGCATCAGAATGATTCAATTTTTCCAGTTATACTGTGCGATGGTCTGGTGAAGGTGTCACGAACCTGGCAATAAATATGTGATACCGGAACTGTGAAAAAATTGTCAAAAATTGACGATGCCGATCCGAGGCCTTGATGGAAATCTGATGCAATAGAATCGAGGAATTACATGATTTTTATTCTTCCACAACAGCCAATAACCTCCATAGAAACGTTACACGAATAAAAATCCATGTGAGCTAATAACGAAAAAGCGAAAAACATAAACAAGAGGGAACTTGTTATTCGGATGGCGGGTATTCAGTTGGTCGCACTGTTTTCGCCAAGTGGGCTCGTCCCTAACACTCCCGCGTCGAAACGTTTCCCCATTGGTCTATTCGACTATGTCGTCGTGTTTTTTCAATGAATGGTTAACCGGTCTCCCAAGGGCAATGAGATCAAAACAAAATTGTTTTTTTACTAGCGCGTACTCTTTATCTTTTTCACTCAATCCCGTGTGCTGAGTCTACGCCGTATTTTGCAACTCTCTGTCCGTCGGCCAGAGAACACGACGTTGTTGTCCGAATAGTGGGAGCAGGAAATCGTCGTGTAAGCACACATCCACATGTCAGACACTCTAACGACGTTCTCGTATAACGATCGATGTGTTTGGCTCATCTCTCTAATGATGCGCAAAGCATTCGGTGCCAAATAAGTTCAATTGTTCCAATATTTTCTCGAAACATATTTTTCCTCGTCGACATTCGTTATATTGAAAACGAAACTAGAAATTAACGAGTCAAAATTATTACGAAACGATAATAAAATGTAATTGAAAATAAAAATGGTTGGAAAAAACAATGCAAATGATTTTTCCAACCAAGAAGAAAAAACTTCAGCCATAAAAAGCTCGAACTCAATTTGACTAGCTGCGACGATAAAAAGCACGTACCTACTCGAGATGAAGCACGTCGAGCGGTGATACGAAGAAAATTCACACGCACCGGAGACGAAACAAACTCCTTGAATTATCATGAGAAATTGTAGGTAAGACACATTTTGTAAATTTAATGCATGTGGCGCACGTGCCATAGCATATTTCACGAATTAATGATCGAATTTGGCGTCAACATTCTTCGCCTTTATTTTTATCGGAATAAACAACATTGAGGTCAATACGAAGCTAATTGCAAATTAATTGTTTTCGTAACGACAAAAACGATATGAACATCGTAATTGTTCTCTGCAGCATGATTGAAAATTCGACAATATCTCGAAAGTGACGTTTTTTTATTTTTCAAAATCGACGAATTAAATAAATTTGATAAAAGAGACCTTGATGCTTTTTTAAGTGATTTTTTTGTCTCCCAAACTATTTCCTTGACACTGGTGAATACAAAACAAAGAGAATAAAGCCAACTTGTGCTTCGACGTGAATTTTAACTCGAAGTCATTGTTAAATTATTGCCAACTCCAATTTACGTAAAAGTTTGTTTTATATTCGATGATGTAATCGTAAAAACATCCAAAATTTCTAATGCCAAATCCAATACCACTAATTTTATGTAAGAAGATAAAACCAAGTTGGCTTTGGCAAAACGCAAAGAATTTCTCCACGAGATAAACACAAATTCGCCCGTCTGATCGACGCTAGCACACTTTCTACTTGCGACTACCGTCGATAAGTTATCCTAAGAGCTTCGCTCCGAAAATACGATCATTTCCGGCGATTTCTGCACTCGGCAAAGTTGACACACTAACTGGCAAGAATTCGATGCTTGATCAGCAGAATCCCGTGGTTATTAACTGCCAGGTGGCAAATTAGGATGTTCCTTTTCCAAAAACATAGTCCATCGCTGTACTGATCGAACTGAGGCCGCAACATCCACTGTACAGTCCTCAAAGGATTGAAAAAATACGAAATGAAAAGTTTATATGAAAAAACCCACCCGGACGAGGCTAAAAAAGATTGATTGAGTGTCAAAATTTTCATCGACTTTTTCGCATAGATTTATCGATTAAAATAATCTTGAAATTACCAGCTGAGTGATTTGGTGTTCGATAAGAAAAAATTCATAACTTCCTTTTGGAAACTCGTTGAGGCAAAGTTTCATTATTAAACCCTCCGTGATGACTAAGGGTCAGTATGACCCCAAGCGCAATTTCGAGTTAGAATTACTACAAGATGTTGGAGCTCGAGACGGTTGGCCTAATCCTCAACACTGCATCAAGGCGTCCAATTTTCATTTATTTTTTTAACATCGTTTCGTCGTTGATTTTTTTTCGTCATCTTAAAAATTTCTTAAAAATCATTGCCCTTGATATTCTTGTTCGGAAATGTTGGAACTATCATCCTGAATTTTTATGAGCCGTTCGAAATGAACGCGACAACGTGGCAAGCATTCAAACATGGCTGGGGTCATTCCGACCCCGTGCGACCAGCGCGTTAGTTCCAAAACGTGGGACCGCGGATAGTCAAAAAGTAATAAAATGTTGAATGAATTGGAGAAAATTAAATGGCAAAGTATCGAGTTTTCAAGGATTTTGGCAATCAAGCGGTCCATTCAGGAAAAATCCGCAGACGTATGTAAATAATCTCGTGAAATTTGCATAGTCGTATTTGAAAAATGACTTGGCCTATTTCAGTTGAGCCGAGCATTCATTTTTAGTGTAAAGACGTTTCTTTTCATTCCAAGCAATTTCCTTTAAAGCTTCTTAAGAAGTTTCGGACGTTGGAAGATCCAAAGAAAATGAATGTCCTTTTCATTGCACTTTGCTCCGAACTTCCGAATAAAAACTGGTGGCTCAGCACAAACTTCCCCAATGGATAAAATAACGAGAACGGAGTTTCAAAGTCTTTGAAAAGCTTTGCACTCTTTTCAAAAGGCTCTAGCTTGACCATGCGCGGGTTTATTGACCACGTTTCGTAACAACAACAAAACTAATCTCGATCAAAATAGCCGAGATGGAATCTAATCGGAATGACGCAAGAACAATCGTATCAACGAGTAACGAAACTCACGACGTAAGATCGATCTCGCAATTCGAAAGTCGGGATTGCAAAGAAAAACAAAAAGTAATATTTAACCCTTGCAAGTGCACACTGGGTCATCTTGACCGCAGCAATGTTGGTCTCTGCAGAAATGAAAAATAACAAATTCATATTCACCGAAGTACAACGATTTGAAAAACGCTTTGGGTCAAATTGACCCACTATGCATTTTACGCTCGAAGAGTCAAATTTCAATGGGTAATGATCAAAAAGATTTTTTTGAATAATTTATCACTTTTCCGTCGTATTTTTATTGAAAAATGTGCTCACAAAGGAAATGTGCGAAAAAAAAAAAAAAACAACAATTTTCAAGGTCAGATCAAGGTCAAATTTGCAATCGGAAATAACGAAAGTTGCACTCGCTAATTGACGCGATTACTCAGCGGTTGTTGAATTCATTTTCGCAACGAATCTCGAACGAAACCGAGGGCACAGGTAGTGAATAAATATGAGTATATAGAGCAGACTTTCGTGGCCTACATTTAATTGAAGGAGACTGACCCAAAACGGCAAGTGAAAGCTGGGCCTCGGGGCCGTCGAAATGAGGCCTCGGGTCAGCGGGTCAGAGCGTGATTCAGTGAAAGTGAGAGCAAAGATTGAAAACCTCGTTTTCTCGCGGGAACTGCGAAAGCAACGAAAGTGAAACCTCCGGAGAAGTAGAAGTTTCGTCAGAAATCGGTCCTCTTGCCTGATCACTCTCACTTTCGTCGTTCGTCGCTCTCCTAAGGCCCCCCACATTTCACTTTTCAAACAACGTTCACTGACCTCCGACAACTCACCAACATTCAGACTACACAAAACGCTCGAAATATACACACATATGTTTTTCTACGCATTGTACACTCGGGGGATGCACAACGTTTAACGTTCGTGAGATTAGGAAATTTGAACATTCGGAAATTATTTATTCACCTCGAGCTAATAAAACTGTAATGATGAGTCTCTCGAATGCATTGACGAAGGCAGTTACCGAAAAATTCACCATTTTTGGGTGCGCGGATTCCTACTTAATATTTCTTGCCGGAATTTCAGATTTCGCATCGGTTCACAAGGTCATTCGTATCTTCTAAGGCGATCTATCAACAGGTCACGATACGTGTGAGTGTCGGAGCGATAACAAAGAACCAGCTCCTCATTTAAGTCAAACATGAAATTCCGAAAAAACAAAATGCTGCGTCGCAGCTCTGACGAAAAAATAGGAACGTACAATTTTTTCTTTTTCTCAAAAATGCATCGATGCAGCCGCAAAATCTGCAGCAATGTTTGCTGCACATGGAGCGAAATCGATAGATCGCAAAGCGCAACGAGTAAGTTAATTTGGAAACCTGCAGGTGCCTCTACCCAAGTGAATGTCAATCAGATTTCATCTCTGAGCGATAACTTACAGTTCCATTTATTTTGGTTGTCACAAATAATCGAGCACTCGATTTCTTCCGCCCGAAAACAATTGGCAACTGCAAAATTTTAGAGGCGAACATAGATCTGCCGAGAATTATCAATTTTCTTCATCGAAATAAAACATCAAGTTTCTACCATGAAGATCGACGTTTCTTCAATTATCTCGACTCCTTGAGATTGTATCTTTCACCTTCCGTCAACGTCAAAAACAGCCGAGATCTTTTGACGCAGTTACTGATCGCCTCTCCGGTCGATCAAGTCTTCAGATTAATTTTCATGTTGTTGTTCACAATTTTTGGCACTGTTTTCTCAATGAATACGATGCATGTTGCGAGCATAAAAGCTCTAAGTCTATGGAAGGACGATTTCCCTCCGAATAGCAGGATCGGATTCTCCATAAAAGAAGAAAATAAAAACAGAATTCTCCTTCGCTGCTTTATCTCGTTCGGAGAAATATTGTCCTGCAAAAAAAAATAAAAAAAATTGGCCACCAGCTCAACGAGATAAGGACAACGTTGCAGATCGTATCATTGGAATACAACGAAATCTCATTATTTTTAATAGCAGAGGACAAAATTTGCATTGAATATTTCTCCAAGATAATGGGAAAGTCTTCTTTGGCATTTGGACACTGAATTTAGTAAAAAAATCGGAACGAGTGGGATAATGAATTAAAAATGAACTTTTCATTGGATCTCAGTGATGCACACTTCAGTATAATAGATAAAAGGACGAAAGTTTCTAATCTTCGTCGGGTTTATTTAGAGAAACGAAATTACTGACCACCGATGGCGTTATCATGGATCATTAAAAAAGAATTGAAAAGCCGCGCCAATTGATATGTGCGAGATGAAATCTAATCTTATCGAGATCGAATACTTATTGGCAAGTTTTCGTATCGAAATTTGCAGAGAGAATCTCTAAGGAAAAGAAGATCATACGATGTTATTGATTAATTGAATAATCGTCAACCCGAATAATCATTTACTCAATCAAATCGTAATACACTTTTTTTCACGATCGAAAGGTAAGAATTTCGAGTGGATGCAGATAAGACTGATTACCATGGAAACGAAGATAGATACGAAATACTCTCGAAACGTATAAAAATTCGGGTGGTCGTTGAGTCTTTGCCAGATAGATCGATCCCTTGATTGGAAGATCGATCCTGAGCATTGTATCCTTCGTCGAGGATTGTTTATTTCGTTAAGGCACAGAAACGTCAATATTTTCCACCATGATCTCCCTGCGGAGGATTTTTTTCTTGCTGGCCATTCTCGGCTTCGCGTTCGCCAGCGACAAGGCCCGGATCAATCTCAAGTACGTGGAATATTGTGTCTCATTTTATACCTTGAAGCAATAAACTCGAATTCACTGAAAAAATTAATCGTCAAAAGATTCGCCAGGAAATCTAGATTTTCGACACTTTTGTTTTGTTTTTTGTTTTTTTTTTCGAAAAAAAATATTTTCCCTGACATTTTTCGATAATTCGATTCGTCCATGATTTTTCACAGATGCTCGATTAATTAATTTATTCCTCGTTCATTGTCATTCAGGGACGGCTCAGAAATCACTGTACAAGAGCTGAATATCAGCTCACTCTTCGACAATTTTCTGCCGAAAATAAAGTCCTACATAACGAAGAATGGCTTCGATCCTATGGGAATTCCGGAAGTTGACATTCCCCTTTCTCTTTTGGTAAGATATCGCGATGACGTTTGGTAACGTGAGCTTTTTGTGGATCGTGAAAACCGTGACGATGGGAAAGGATTTAATGATTTTCTCGGTCTCTATATTCAGCCTGGCTTGTTGAATACGAAAATGTCACTGCATCATGGATACATGCAACAGCTGTCAACGATTTACCGCACTGGAGACATTATTTGGCAATGGACTGACGAAAAAGGATCTTTGTATGCCAACATCGGGTTCCAAACCTTGGACGTGAGTAAACTCAAAAGATTGTCGAATAAAACGTGAGAAAATGTCAGTCGAAATAAAAATAAGTTTTTAAAATTTATTTTATTCTTTTTTAAATGGAAAACCAAAATCTTTATTTGTCTCCGACGCAGATGAGTTACGAATACGCACTGCGATACATGCTGTACGATCGAAATGGTGATTGTTATGGTCGTTATAACAACGTCTCTGCGAGCATGCTCATTGACGTGGATCTCGTTAGTCACAAAGCCAGTCTGAGGTTTTTCAAATTCACTGGATTCGGGTAAGTGACCTGCTCTTCAATTTCTTTTTAAATAAACGAAAGCAAAATGAAAAAGAATAAATTATTGAAAAAAAATGGTTCGAAAAACAAATTAAACGACACGTCAATTTTTTCATCCACCAAATGTGGCGAATACGAACCCACAAAATTCACATTCCAGAAAAGCACATGCCAGAAATAATTAAATCGACATCCGTATCGACTTTATCAAACAATTACGTCGTAATCTTCGTCAAACGAAAGATAAATGACAGTGAATTGTCTAAATGGATTACGCACTTCATTTAATCATATAAAAATTAACTTAATTTTTTATCGTCAAAGCTTTTCGGAGTGGATTTTCGTACAGATTGTTTAGAAATGATTCATCCTTCATTATCACGATTCCGAATACTCTCCGTACGTGAACACCACCATCTGGCCCAACCTCGGGCGCGTGTTTCGTTTCTACGAAGAACCTTACGATTGAATTTATCGAATAACGCAATCTTAACCAAGAAAAAGCATGACTTCAGTGAAATTGGATTTGTCGTAATAACCAGAAGCTTATCGTATACAAATCGTTCGGGTAAATTCCAATCGATCAGAGATAAGGACAAGAATGAAAAATAAACAAGAGAAAATAACAAGTTTTTCAGGGCAGTTGAACGATAAGGAAGAAGCGAGATCTTTTCCTCGATCTACAAACATCAAGCTGACAATAAAAACCTTACGAAATATTTATTCATCGTTTGTTTTCTCGGCAATTGTTTGCAGAGATTTCAAATTGAGGCTGGAGGGTCATTTTGGGGATAAAGTGCTCAATATTCTTATCGACGCAGTGAGCAAGATATTCAGGAAGGAAGTTCTCCTGCTGATCGAAGTCGTCGCTGAGAAAGAAATCGGAAAAATTCTTCAGGACATAAATATAGCAATACCCGACCAGTTTCAGACCAGAGTTAGGACAGTCACATTGGGAAGAGAATTCGATGATTATATGCCTTACAAAATTGATTATTGAAGTTGACGAATTCTACTCGATTGCGATTGTAGAGCTTGAATCATGACGAAAAGATGGACAGAGAATAAAAACTGCCTTTTTTTAATCAGTTGTCGAATGAAATGTATTGAAAAAAAAAAAAAAAAACCGTCAAGAAAATTCTACTTGACCCTACAACCGTAATCCTATTTTCTTTTACCCATTCCGCAAACCTGGGGCCATAAATGACCCCAATTTTCAAAAATTCATATCTCCGGTAAAATTAAACGAAAAGAGCTCAACTTGGGCTCATTATTTTCATTTTTAGGACAGAATTACGTGAGCTCGAGGACAATGCAGCTTGAAGCCAAAAAAATTGTCAAAAATGCAGTAAATCGATAAAAAATGGGAGAACGAAGGGAGAGAAATGTCGTGGGATCATTTTTGACCCCAGGTTACAGTTCTAGGGTTAAGGGTCAATGGTGGCATCTGAGAAAATTATCAATAAAAAAAAAAGCTGCTCGCCACATATTTCCCGACGATTTTACTCAATTTCACGAGGAATCGTGTGTCGCGTTTCTCGAAACTTCCAATACTTCAGAGCTATATCGCGAAAAAGTAAAAAAAAACTCGTTAAATTTTTTTGTCAAGTTTTATTCAAATGAATGCACTGTTTCGAGTTAAATGGAATTTGCAATTTATATGTACGTACACAATCGACTGGCTACTCCATGACTAAAGGCTTCGCTGAATGCCTAGGCGCAAGATGTATTGCAGGGCCGCAGGCGCAAGCTTCCAGGGAAACAGTCTTGCAAGGCAGGGGGGTTCGAGAGGATTCTGGGTGTAACTAATGATCGACCACTGAGAAACTCTGTGTAAACACTTCAAAGGGTGATATTGTGCACCTCGTACTTTCTGCAGTTCCAAAACCATGCCACGATCGTTAAGAAATTATGTTTGAAAAGGAAGTTGCAAAGATTTCTCCACTTTATTAAGAAGTTCGTTATATTAGGGTAATTAGGTCCAATTAAGTTAATGATTATTTGATTACTCAGAGGTCTCGGGAAATGAGACGTTAACCTGATGCAGACCTCGAATTAATGAAGTTATCAATTTCGACAGGCTCGTTTCGACTTTTTTCACAGAATATTTTGTCAAAAGCAACAAAAAAATGGTCGATTTTTCATTTTATTCACGATCTTAAGAATTTTTCATTCTTGAAACGACTTTTTAATAACTTGTAATCGAGTTTTTTTAATTTTCTTCACATTAAAAAAGATTCCACGTTTGTTCGAATAGTTTTTTCTTGCCCCAATTGCATTGAATCACTTTCTACAAATAGACCGTCGAGAAAATCACAATCACGAGGTTCCTTGACTCTTGGCCACAAATATCTTCGATTATATATTTGAATTTTGATTACAACGGAGTCTGCGAGCGTACTTAACGAATGGATAGAAACATAGAAGGATTGTGCATTAGGTTTGAGTAAATTGAAGACAATCGGTGTTCGCCCATGCTCGTCCGAGCTCAGAGACTCTGCTGTGGTCACAGGAATCCGATTATTGCACAGCATGTCCACCGTAATCCAAACACCAAGTGCACAGCGTGTTTAGGGTGTCTCTATAGCGACGTTTTCGTAGATCTTGCTAGTAGAGTGCACTCTGCACAACAGCGTAGCCAAATCCTTAGGATTCCTTAATTAAACCTTCAGATAATCGAGTAAGTTGTTTGGCCATTGTGATTATTTCGCTGCACCGTATCGATTGGCATTCACAGACGAGCCGTAAAGAGGAGCCAAGCAGGAGATCAAGAAGCAGCTTTGTAACGAGTAAAAGCTTGTGTTTCATTAGACGCCGCAAAGGAAAAGCTTTTTGGACTTTGTATTTGGTCCAAACTTCAATTTTTCCATTTTATTAATTTTTTATTGATTTATTTATTATTTATTTATTTATCTTTTTTTTTTTGCATTTCTTATCCATCAGGGAAGCTAAAAGTTTCGCGATGTCCGAAACGTTCTCGAGGCTCGATTAGCATGTTTTTATTATGTGACGCTTTCAGAAATACGTTTCGTCCCGTTTCCGTTGGTTTTAGTCTCGAAAGGATGATCCACAGCACAGCTGAGCAGAAATGGTCGCGACAGTAAATCATTTCTAGAACGACTAAGAAGCGAGAATGCTAATTTTGCTTTGTAGCGAGAAGAACGGGTCTGGGCGACCCGGCGTTGAGTTTGTGAGTGAAACTACGAGATGCAGTAGCGAATACATGAAAGCTGCTAACAACGCTGCTTGCTAGAGATACGAAAGAGAATGGGAGAAGAAACGAGGGTTGAAGAAGCGAAATTCCGGGGGACAGAGAGCGAGAGAACGAGAAGAGAGAGTTGATGTCGTTACGGAGAGGATATAGAGTTGAAGTAACGTCGGGTGGTGCGGTGAGGAAGGCCGCGAAGCGTATTGAGCGAGAAACTTCAACCCGCCGGTCAAACGTAAACAAGTAGTTTCGATGTGAAAAATGCGTGAGTCTCAAGGTTGCCACAAGTTGCGAGGGCTCTGTGGGTTTCTCCGAGTTTCTCCAACAGCAGCTGTTAACACGAAACTCTGTATTTGTACTGACGAACCAGTGGAAACCGCTGCTAATAAAAAGTGCGGTTACCTCATGGCGTTACGTCTTAAACTTGCCAGGATTGGCCCTTCTGACTTTCAGGAACTGTTGCAAACGTCACCGAGACTCTTGTGCATCGCCCTGGACAAGCAAAGCTTGACCCACACTAACGGCAACTTCAGAACTATGGCCAGAGGCTCGAGAAACAGCCCCCATGATTGTCGCTAGTCATTTTCATCAAATAAATACTTCAAAGTTCAAAATTACTTTGAAAATTCAAAGAGACATGATAGAAAAATATTTGGTAACGTTATCGCAACGATTCTTCTTCGGAATAGTGTGCCAAGCGTCGGAAACGTACTCTCGGGAAGAACCGTTGAAGGAACGCCGTCTACATTGATTCTTTGTGAGCAACACGATGTACAACAGCGCTTAGCATCATTATTCATAACGGCCTGTTCTTCATGAATGTAATATTAGGTGCACTCGAGTTCGGGACGCATATGGGCGACATTGGTGGGCTTTCGGAGCTGAGAACATGTTACAAAGACGTTTTGCAGGTCTAGCAAGGATGGAAGAGAGCGAGGAAGTGAGATGAGCGAGAGGAAAGCCTCTCGAGGTCGTGCTCTCTGGCGCGCGCGCATACTAAGACGTGCGCAGACGTTGTTAGAGAGAAGGAGAGGATGATAGGAGGGACGCACGAGAGGAGAGAGGACTGAGGGTGACAAAAGGAAGCACCGAGTCCAGCCGAGCTGCGCCGAGCGGGGCCGGGCCGAGCCGAGAGGAGCGTAATCTCGACACAAACCCACACACACGTCTATTCCATCTTTCATTTCGACAGGGAAGGAGAGAGGCTGAACGAATGTGGGTAATTCCAGGTTCAGTCTTCCTGAGTGGCTTCACAAAGCACTCACACTCGTGAGCATAATTAGCCCTGGAGAAAAGGCCACGCAGGGGGAATATGAGTTACGGGGGAAAAAAAAAACCTCGTTAACGATGTCTATTCACGGATTAACGTCCAAATAAGCGTCTCTATCCTCCGGAGCGGGCTGAGAAAATTAGGTTCTCGGTAAGTGCTGAGGCTAAGGAGGATAGGAAACAATCGCAATGTGTATTAAGGTCCTATCGATGCCGTGGAGAATCCTTATCGAAATCATGAAACAACGAGAGGCTTCAAAGTTCCCTTTAGCCCTCGACGGCCGCTTGATTATTACCGATTTTTTTTTTTTTTTTACGACGTTCAGCAATAAATTGTGTAGATAAATTCTGCGAGCCAGAGGCGATCTTGATTGCCTCCCAATTCCGCGTGAGTGACGTAGTCCGAAAAAGGCTGTGGCACGTTTGACGAACAACACAAGCTCGTCGTCGCAGCCGCGTGTACAAAGAAACGTGGACGTATGTGCAGATTGGCGTGGACATGCGACACGAGAGGGCGCCGCGGACTCAACAGCTTGGAACGTACGCACTTCTACATCGGCAGAAATCATGAATAGACGCGCGAGGAGAATCGACACACGCACCAAGATATACACATGCACATTGTATACGGAAGGCTCGCAAGGAATACAGGAAGGGAAGAACGTAACGCGCGGGAGCCGCGGAGAGCCCCGACTCGCGAGGCTTTTGCTCACCACATCGCGCGCGGGAATGCGCGGGCACTACCGCACTCACCGATTCACACACACACACACACACACACACACACACACACACACACACACACACACACACACACACACACACACACACACACACACACACACACACACACACACAAACAGAGAGAGAGAGAAAGATAGAGAGATTTCACATGGATGAGATGGAAGGCGCTCACGGGGACTACGCTCGGCTCGGCTCGGCGTCGGTACGCCTCCTCCGTGCACGCAACGCAGAGCCGAGGACAGTAGTACAAAGCTCTGGCGTCTGCGAGCGTCGAAGCCAAACGCCAGCGACGTTTTCAACTCCGCGCTTTATCGCTACCCGTTTTTTATACATTTTAATTTACATTCCGTTAATTTTGAGGCTCGAGTTTGCTCATTGTTTAATCTCAAGGACAAAAAGCCGTCACAACGGACGCTCTACGTTGAGAATTTATTGCCCTGCGCCCGCTACGCCGAGCTCGAGACAGCGAGCCAGTGAAATCTTTCATCGCTTCCTCGAACGATACCCAAATCCATCAGAATGGACCTCCAAAGATTGATAAGCGAAGTTCAGGCAAGGCCAGCGATCTGGGACCAGAAAAACACTCATTACCATAACAGGGATGTCATTCTTCGGCTCTGGGGTGAAATCGCCAAAGCTTGTGATGTATCCAGTGAGTATATATCGATAGAATAATCGTTCAGCATGTTCCAAAGCTCTAATTCCACGAGTCACCACGTGTTCGATCCAAGGGCACTGAGAAAAGTCACTACTCCTTCTTTCAACTGATCGAACCTCGAGGCCATCACTGCTTTGTCTCGTTTACCCTCGTAACACCCCTTCATATATCGCAATCCCCTTCTCACACAGAGTTGTGCAGCAGTTTCCCTTGACCTCGATAGCTCCCATTTGCGAGGGTTATTCCTTATGTATCCCACGCCCAATCTCCCAATCAATTAATTTTAAGCCTCCTTGATATTTACATCGAAAAGCCATCAGCACTTATAGTGCCAATTCAATTAAATGCATGAGCATCTCTAGGAAGCTGTATCTTCGATATGCCTGAATGAGAGAGACGCAGATTCAGAGCCAAACAAAGTTCGCAAGGTTTAGCGCCTTAAGGAATCCAAAGTTTCCGATCCAACCACATCGATGCTTTTCTCCCGATATATGCCTCATAAACGATAGCCAGTTTTCCACGACACTGAAGTTCGCAACGTGGGGATCCAACGAAATAATATTTTTTATGCCGCATACAACATTTTTAGTGAAAGTTTGATTTGTGGATCGAAAAATATCAAAGGACGGCTGTCATTCGAGTTATGTGACGTATAAATGTCCGAGCTAGTGCGATAAAGTCCTCTTAGCGTGCCGTAAAGTAAGACAAAAGAGCAAACCTTGAGAAATAGACTACATCCCGCACGCAAAACACGAATCGAAAATCAAACTTTCGGGGCAGATATCACGAATATACGTTGTTCAATAAACTTTTTGATAAATTGTAAAAATCATGACAATTTTGGCTTCGAATTTGTGTTATGATCATCCTAGAAAAATATTGCTTTATTGTCCTGACAAAATATTTAATAAAAATGTTGAGCGTTGCTCGAGAAAAAACAGAATTTCGTTGCATTCCAACGATACAAACTTCGACATCGTAGTTTGCCAACTTTGTTTGATTGGGGGAGGGCAATTTTGCACTGGGAACTCGATGAATGTGGCGGCGTCCAGGTCATTGATTCGCGGTACGTTTGTCTATTAGTTTTCGATTGTTACGTAACGCCAGTACGAAGCTCGAACAATTCGAGCGTTTAATTTGAGCGATATGGGAGTAGAATCACGTTTTGAAATTGATCCTTGATATTCGTGTCGTTAGAGAAACTAGAAGTTGCGGAGACTATAATCTGGAAGGTTTCTGATAATAGTGAACTGAGATTTTCCGTTGTGATTGGATCGGAGGAAGGTTGATCCCAATGTCGTTTCTGTATGTTCCCAGGCGACGTGGCAAAGTCCAAGTGGAAGCATTTGCGTGATAACTTTCGTAACGAGTTGAAAAAGACGTACCGGAGTAAACCTGCTTACGAGGGCAACGGTTCTCCACCGAGTGTCTCTGAGCACGAGTCCAAATGGGTTTGGTTCAAGAGCTTACAGTTTCTACGTGATCAAATGAACTCCAGAGTGATCGGTGGATGTGGACATGCGCAGAATGGGCTTGGGAGTTATCAGACGTCTTTGGACGAGACACAAATCGAGCCTCAGATCGACATCGTCGAAGGTGACGAAGAAGCGCATTTCGAAGACATAGATGGTGGTGAATCTTGCACATCCGCGATTACCAGTGAGGAAGTATTGAACCAGGTGGGTCTGCCATCGCGAAAAAGTGGAAAAATCGGTAGAAAGAGATTTTTGATGGATCCAATGATCGAGTCGATGGACTATCATCCAGCGATCGAACGAAAACGTTACGAACAAGTTCTCCCGAGAAGAGTGAGCATTGACCAGGACGACGACACATACCACTTTCTCATGAGTGTACGAAGTCCAATGAGGAGTCTACCTCTCGAACGACAAATGTATGTCAGGCTCAAAATCCAGGAAATAATACTCAACGAGATTACGGCACTTGGCCAGCACGCGGGAAGAAGCCACGATGTTCCGAGTCACCAAGACACAAAGACACAAGCACGAGCATCAGGAGCACCCGGAATACCGACTAATTCGATCCTACAGAATCCCTCCCCCGAACGTGCTACCGACGATAATTACTTTAGTTAGAAGTGTGCAATCGATCCGCAGCATTATTGCTCTATGCCTCTTGAATTGACGCTCAATCAACTCCCGCAAGATTACCTTCGATTCTCCGAACGTTACATGACTCCGAAGTTCCCAACGTTCGATTTCAACGAAATATACATTTTTTAAATTATTATTATTATCATTTAATTATTAAATGATAATGATAATAATATTAATAATAATAAATTATGAATTAGTTAATTATTATTATTAACACTCCGAACGTTACATGACTCGGAAGTTCCCAACGTTCTATTTTAACGGAATATATTTTTTTCATTATTATTATAATTTAAAAAATAATAATAATATCAATATTTTATCAATTTGTGATTAGTATCAACAATAATTATTAATACTCCGAGCGTTACATGACTCCGAAGTTTGCCACGTTGAATTTCAACGATTTTTTAAAATCAATTAATATTATTGTTGTTGTTATTTTATATTTTCATTCATTCATTATTTATTGGATTCGAAAATCGATTGCATCGTTGGAGTGCAACGAAATCTGATTATTTTTTCTTGCAGAGGGTAAAATTTCAATACACCATTTGTCCAAGATAATGGGACAGTCTTTTTTGCCATTCGGAAACTTAATTAAGCAAGAGAATTGGAACAAGTGTATTAATTATCGAAATAATGAATTAAAAATGAATTTTTTGTGGCATTCCAACGATGCAAACCTCAATATCGTAACGTCAGAATCGATGTATCCGTGTGCTCTGTAATAATTTCTTATTTATCTCAAGTACGCTGAACATTAAAGCCGAGTACATGAGCAAAACGTTCAAAAACTCGTTACTGAATGATTTCCTGTACAGTTATCGTAAAAATCAAGTACAACGAATTTTGTCTTGCTCGTCAGTAATAAAAATTCGAGTCTCGTAACATTGTATTTTATCAAAACTTCATGAAGCATTGAAGTACTCTAGCGTCTGGTTACGTATGAACGTTCAAGTCCTGGAGCAAAGTTGTGATATCGCAGTTAAATTTGTAACGTGACGTGTTATCGCAAATTTCAATGTAAGAACGTGCATGGGAAAGTGGGACGTGCGTGTTGGCAATAGCGGACAAACACGAATATATGAGAAATAAAAAATAAACGTGAATATATATTTTGCAGGAAACTTCAAATAGATTTTCTGTTGAGCATTCCATTACGAATAAATTTTTATCCTTGTCTCAGTGTTTTATGTATTTTTCGTCGATATTAAACGCATTCTGGGAGCTTGAAAAATGTTCGCCCAGGAACAGAAGTTCTTCGTTATTTCGATAGCAACGATATGGATCGACGTACCGGAACGTGTGTTCTCATCGTTCGAGAAGAGGTCACGTGCCAAAGGGGAAAGCTCTGATGAAATATTTCGGACTTACAGTCGGGACGTTCTAGACTAAATTGTCTCCTATGCTAAAAGGTCAATTCACAAAAAATTCTGAACGAAATTGACAGCATCGAGACTGCTATACTTCCGAATATTTGCTGGTCGAGCTGATCTTGAGAATTCGCTGAGGAATTTAAAATTCAAAACAACTCGATGCGTTATGTTTGTTTTTTTTTTCTTAATTCAACGAATCCCACGAGACTGTAGGCTCTCGAAGGATAACAGCAACAACTCTCTGCTTGACGGATATGGCCGAGAGCACGACCATAGAATTTACACTCTGCTGTACACACGCGTCGCTTAGTTACGTACTCTGAATGTTCATTTAGAGCTGATACTGCTAGTTACCAGGTACAGTGTCATTCTCTCAGTCTCTCTCTCTCTCTCTCTCTCTCTCTCTCTCTCTCTCTCTCTTTCTCTCTCTCCTATCTGTTTCTATTCTATCGTGCCGTTCGCCATGGCGAGGTTCGCTTTGGCTGCATTTCATCCTGTGGGTGATACACGTTTCCTACGCAAAACATGCGTGTAATACGCGCGATAGTGAAGTCCTGTGGAATCGCTGTTTCCTCTCCTGCACATTCTCTCTCTCTCTCTCTCTCCCTCTGTCTCTCTTACGTTAACGTCGGACGCCGAGAGCACTCACCCCTATTGTTTTCCACGATATGCCCAGGAATCTCTGAACTAATGCCTGGTTTTTGCTATCACCACAAAACAAAATCTCTCGTTTTTCCTCCCCCTCGTAATATCGAATGCAGTATTCAACGTTTTCATAGCTCGCTATATTCCACAATCAAGTATTCTAATCCCAACCTTCACCTTCTCACCCTCCTGCCTCCATCTAAAGAACGATTAACGTCAGTCGCAATTATATGATTGTTAAAATAAATTAGATTCTCCCGAAATTTATTAAATCATTTATTTTATGCCAGTCGTAATCATTTTTTTTAAATGAATTGGATTTTCCCGGAATAAAAATTTCGCAGTGTTATTTTTCCGAAAATTGACTTTTTTTTGTTTTGAAAATTGAACGCAGCCAACTTTTGACTCGAACAAGAAAAATCGAAACAGTTGTATCGAGATCATTGCAAATTTAATAAAACGAAACTTTTTCGAGTCGAGAGGGAAACGATTCGTGGAGCCGAGCCGGAAGAAGTTCCAGAAATAATAATATTAACAAGAAAGTTTCATCGACTGCTGAGCCCAAGTGAATCACAAGTAAATGTAACTCTGTGGTCTCTCGCTTCGACTGAAACAACGTAAGTCACAATGTCAATGTTCCAGTTTTGTTACACAGCTCATGCCTCGGTGACTACCTGTTTCAATGTTCAAATCTTGTTCCCTCTATCTCGGCTTTTCAAAGCGAATATATACACCGATCGTATACCTGTTATATATGCATATAGACAAAACGTATTGTCCCTCACGTCTCATGTCGTCAGATTCGATACGAACAATGAGAGCGAACGAGACAAGGTATGTATAGGGTGGCTAGAAAGTCGGGGATAAAAACCTTCGAATAACTTAGAGAATGTGCGTCGAACCGACCGATCCATCGAATTACAATTTACTTCGTTTTATTAAAAGTTTTCAATTTTTTAAATCGATTAAACGAACGAGGAATTGATTTTTTCGTTCACTTAATTCACGGGATCGCGACTAAATATCGATTACCTTATCGTTAATTTAAAAAATGTCATTTCGTTGACTTCGTGAATGTGAATTTTCTGAATATTTTTTCGAAATGTTCAAAAATTTTGAACAAAATTTCATTCTGTCTCGTTTGATTTTATTTTTTTGAGAAGTTTTTATTGGTTCGATTCTATGATGATCGTAGAATGGGAATTTCTATGGCCAAATTTGAATTTGCGAATGGCTCGTTCTGCCGAAAATTTGGAGCGATTTGGAAATTTCTGTAAATCGACTCAAAGAAACTGATCCTGATTTTATCATTTTTCAAAATTGCTTACATCTTTCTCGAAAATTCAGTTCTTGGCTTACGATTCTAATAAGCTCTGGACTTGGCGGTGGTAAAAAAATAAATTTTATAAGATCTGGAGCATCTTATTCATAAATAGATACCACGAGATAAATATCGCACCAACTTGTATTTGGATGACATTGAAAAATTGAATGAAATCTTGAGTGAAAATAAGTTGAAGTTGTTGGACGCCCTGTATGCGAGTACGTGTCAAAGAGGATGGAGCAACTGATAACGTCATTGTTTCTCCAACAGGAGGGAGAGAGAAGGCGATAAAGTACTGAGTTTGCACCAGTTTCGCGAGTTCGGCGACCGCTGCGCGGTTATTGGACATCGAAGACGAGTACGTGGCATCATCAACCTAAATATATACACACACATACCCACACTAAATATGTAAAGATCGCTTTGAATTTAATTAAACGAGGGTTATTAAGCTCGAGGCTAGCACGACCAGGTCGAGTGAGAAGTTTCTCGTTAAATAAATAGCAAATAGTGCCTATACAGAATCGGCCGGTTAAGGTAACCGGAAGTCGATGAAAATGTTCCTAAAACTATTTTCACCAAAATAATCAGCATGCGAAAAAGGTGAAAAAAAAAAACGAAATAGACGAAATTTTCGTAATATTTCGATCCTAAAAATGAGACGGTGGTTTACTTTGCAATTCACGTTAAATATTTTATGGGAGAATCGAAAATTATTACTCGCGAAAATGTTTTTTTTTTTTTGCTAGAATAATGAATCGACTGACAATAAAAAAAAACTGTTCGTGCCAACTTTTGTGTGGCTTGGCAAAAAATGCGTTTGACGTGAGTCCATCTGAAAATTTAGTTAGCCGTTTCTGGAGCTGACAAGACTAACCGGAAGTCGTGACAAAGGAAAGCAGAATGAATTTGTGCAGGAGCGCTGAACAATCGGAGAGTCGCATGTACACAACGAGACACCACAGACGAAATTCGAACCGGAATGAGAAGAAAAAAACAAGAGACGGAGAGGCTCGGGAGCATTGGAGGAGAGAGGCTCCTGGTTGCGTCAGTCAAGTGATAAATAAATCGTGAGCTAATGAAATTAGAGAACTTTTGCAAAAGACAAAAACGCAAAGCGACGTGCCAGAAAAATACACAACCACGGACCGGAAGTTGATGAATGTGAAGAAAAAATCGTGATAATAAATTTTCTAAATTTTTCAATTTTTAATTTTTAATTTCGATTTCATTCGTTCGTAATTGTTGTGAGTGCGTTACGATCCCAAGAACAGTCTAAAACAAGACTCAATGCCTCGATGTTTGATGGAGAAAAAATTTCGAGAGCTTGACTTGCTGTTTCCGTGTTCATACGCAACTTTGGAAATTAAATTTGGACAATTCGTGTTGGTTGGAGACAACACAGTCCGAGGGACACGTAAAAATACACAAAAGGTCGTTTAGAATATAGTGCTCTTTGTTCAATCATAACAAACGAATTGGAACGTCATTGGTAGAGGGCCAATGGAAGGCACAAGGGACGAGAGGATACTCGTGACCATCGGAACTGCTCGAGTATTGTAAACACATGTAACTATATATACAGGAACGACGGATCTATCGCTCAATTGGCCTGGCCGCTAGTCCTCGTTTCGTGAGGCAGAGAAAAGCCAACAGAAATATGCCGAGGCTTCTGGATTCTGCTGGTACGCTCTCGCAATTTAGTTTTTCCTCCTTTTCTCTTCCGCTTCGCCTGACCATTTTTTTTTCGCCTCTCTTTTCACCGAGTCTCGCAAAACCCGCATAAATCTATTCAAATCGAGACTATATCCGGTTTGCGCCCATACCGTCTAGACCATTCGAGTTGCAGGGAGAAGGAGTTTCAAAAGCGAGCACAAAAGTTTCTCCTTTTCTTGTACTTTTTTCGTTCACGAAGTTTACTGGCTTCATTATTTACTCTATTTCCACGAGGAATATAATCCACCAAGTAAGTGTGAATACGTATTTATTATTTTTCATGCCCAGCACCATAAATCGAAGATTTTTTTCGACCCTAAAGACACTTCATAACTTCAACTTACTCACGGTCGCTTTAATCGGACCAACGACTTTGATGCGTCATAACTATGCAATGAACAGCTCGATTGACGGTCAATTGTAGTGTTTTCGATACGCCAGATTCTCACTAATCCAACCGAGTGCCCAGCACAGCTCGCAAGTCGTTGAATCAAAAGTTATGACGTTTATCAGGAGACATGTTTCGAGAATTTACGAGGTCGCAGGAAGGAAAGATTTTTCAGTGTGTTTCTACGTGACAATCAGTCCAAGATTCTCGATTCTTCGATGGAAAATGGTCGACGAATGTTCCAATAGAATTTTGATCTTTCGATAAATCCGAAGTTGGACGGTCCCACCTGCCGGTCGATTATTATCGAAAAAAATCAGCGATTGAGGAACCAGATAAACTGGGCGTTGCAGTTTTTCATAACTTGGAGTTAATGATCAACTTGGACGCATAAAAAATGAAAAAGTGTGATGGATTATTTTAGCGATTTAATTTAATGGCTAAATTATTATGGGGAAAGTTTTTTCGTAGACGTTTCAACGTCTCATCGATAAAAAGTCTTTGAAGAACGTAGCATGCCAGTGTTTTCCAGTTATTCATTTATTTTCACAAACTATCCCCGGGAAAACCATTACTTCCGGAACTTCCAGTTCACTAGCAATTCTACAGAGTTTCGTAACGATGCTTGAAACTGTCTCGAGTAAAAAATGGTCTGTGCATGGACGAAAGAATATCGGAAGACTAGAGCAGAATTTCTCTTCCAGAGCTTCTCTTCTCCTTTTTGTTTACCAATAGTCTGCGAGCGTTTCCTTCACGGATTGTCTATCGTGCAGCACGGAAAGACGCAAAATGAGTCTCGACGAAAACGGAAACGAGGAGGAAAGCAAGATAAAACGGTAGCTTGTCCCTTTGAGCACAAAGTCAAATGCAATCACCATATTCTCTTCTTTTCCAGACGAAAACCTTAATACATTTTGTTAAATGCACATGCATTTTTCCATTCAAATGGCGTCTCAAAATGCAACTCCGGAAGCAGCTCGACATGCAGCCAACAATTAAAAAAATATGAACAAAACGTTCAAGAAACTTTCTTTTTTGAATTCCGAATTCTTCGAAAGATTAATTGCGATAATTATTTGAATTTCATGTTTTCCGGTCGGGTAAATTTGACTGATAACGACTTACGTAAAAAAACGCATTCCGAAAGGTTGGATTTCCGCAATCTGTCCATCTGTCATTCGTCAACCACAAAGTCGACATTTTTGGGTATTTATTGCCAATATATCTATGAATGCCTTTAACATATTTTTGAGACGTTAATTGACTAATTAGTGGAAATTAATCGTGCGCGACGACGGCACGAATGCTGTTTAAAGTCAAAAAGAAAAAAATCCATTTATGCTTGGGTCAAATTGACCCAGAGTGGGAAGAATCGTGAATAGAGCCGTCATAAAAATTGTGCAGCGATCCTAGCCCTTAAATTTTTTCAAACATTCAATATTTTCCTAAAAGACACGATGTTTTTTTTAACACAAATCGTGGGCGGACTTGCAGTTTCGAAAACACGGATCAAACAAAGTCTCAGCATGCCTTTGGTGTAACCTTGAAAATCCGACATGCTGTACAGTCACGATTCAGTAACGAAAAAACTCATATGTACGTAATACGTATACAGTAAATTACGTGCGCGAACTTAAAAATAGAAATCACTGGAAAACGTCTGTACAACTTTTTTATTTTTGCTCATTGGGATCCAACGAGTTTTCTCTTCCCTCCGCGCCGCGCCGCGCATCGTCGACTTGTGTGACGTTCGCATAACACACAGCACTGACAAAAAAGCCGGCAAGATGGCGTCAGTTTCCCACGCAACGCGTTCACCGTGTGTGCTTCGCGCGCGGACGATTACAAAACACACACAAAGCAAAAGGAAGCGATTCGTCGGGTCAATGTCGTTGCTGAACACGTTTGTAGATCAATTTTCCGATTATCGTTTTATTAAAAAAGACAAAAACACAAAACTCACTTCTTTCAAGTAATGACGTCAAGGTCGTTGTTATTTCTTGTTGAGAAATGTGTTCGATAATCTGATGGTTCCGGAAATCGTCACTGCGTGTTCAGTTTATTTGGAAAACAAGTCCAGCAGCACGTGCATCGACCAAAAAACACAGATACTGCGACAAGGCTTCCAAGCCCATTGTCATTCGTGCCCAAACGGCTCTACTGGCTGTTCGCGAAATGTAAACAAAGCTCGCCGCGACTAGTTGATCCCGAGCGCTGTACACCGAACGAATCCAACAGAAAACACTACATTCAATTTCCGGATACGCACTATACCGTTGCTTATAATAAAGTGGAAAAATGTGCTTCGCGAGTTTTATATACTTTTCGACGATTCTTTCGATCCACGATTATGTGTTTATGCGTGACTGAGAGTTTACAAACACGTGAGACAAGTGACCAACGCGCAACGAAGTATGTGCGCGCGCACCTCTAATGGAGACGCTTTAACGAAACACTTTGGCCAAACGGCGGGCCTTGTTTTTTCGGGCTTTATTCATTTTTATCTTGTGCTTCATTATTTAAGAAACATCGTAGTACGTGAGCCTTTTTCTATTTATTTCAATTATATTATTGCATAATTTTGACAGTTCCAATAATTCCGAATTTTCGAAGTGACGGATCGTCGATATGAAAACTCGAACTTTTCAAGGGGGTGACAGGAATTGACGATGTTAGTTGCAGTTATCCTCGCGAATCATAATGGATTTACTTACGAAAAATAGACACGAGTAAGAAACCAAATACTGTTGAAAAGTATAGCAAGGGAATAAAAAACTTTGACGATGCTGAACGAAGGAAAAATCGTTTCTTCGTCGCTATGATTAGTAAAGCGAAGCGCCCGCAACAAAAACTCGTTCTCGGCATTGCAGCGATCAAGAACTTGTTCGGGATTCTCCACCTCGAGTCTCTCGAAACGCAAGAGAAAATCCACCAGTCGTGCCTGTTGTTTGCGTTCCCAGACATTTTCTGCTTCTCACTTTTTCTCCTTACTTTTAACCTTTGAGAACATAGAATCAGTGGGAATGTTGAAATTCGTTCAACTATTTTTCGATAAATTGCCAATAAGCAACGCCCATTGTTCGCATTTTTCTATTATCCATTTCCATCCCATCTTTTTCATATATTTTCGCAATATCCTTGAAAAAGAAAGAAAAGGCCAAATTCGTTTTTTAAAAATGCTTGTTTTTTGGCTTTTTGCGAAAATATATCGAAAAATTAATTGACACGTATCACTTTCTCATGACTCGTCGGAAATTTTTCATCCCAATACGAAAAAAATGTAAAAAATGCAATAATCTATTAAAACGTGAAGTTCAGGATAAATTTATTGATAAAATTGTTCTTAAGGGCTCACATGACCTAGGAATGCCCAAAACAGAGTCGACTGCGATATTTTTATTTCAAATTCAATTAGTTCTAGTGACTGTAGGAAAACAGTGTTAGAATGAGGACTTTGGAAGAATAATCGCTTCGTCGTTTCATTCGCTTTATTCTCGTGCTACAGATCGATGGTACAGAGTAGAAGAAATAGAAAAAGAAAGAGAGAGAGAGAGAGAGGAGAGAAGACGTGAAGTACCGGAGTATTACAGGGGCAAGGTCATACGAGGTTAATGCGCAATGACCTCGTTGCTTTATCTCTGTCTCGGTCCTGGCCACTCTTGTGTCGTCTAATGGCAACGATTATTCGAGACCTCCACACATTGTCTCGTTTGTAACAACAAGAGTGAAATAACGAAATATGAAACATAAGCACCCGGTACTTTGGTCCCACGCGATAATTTTGGGAGAGAAAAGACTTGAGAAACAAAAAGTTACCGACGGCGGGCGCGGACAGTGAATGTTTCGCTGTTCGCTGTTCGCTGGAGGAAACCCAAAAGGTCAAATGTCAGATGAAAAATACGCTCGACACATCGAGTTAATATCGTCCAATTATCTTGCTCGTAATCCACGCGATTTATTCAATCTCTTGGCTATATCAATTACGAGAAATTATAGGCTCAATAATTCCACTAAAATAAATCGTTTTTAATCTCTTTTTAAATTGCTCCATAATTCAGTCTGTAATACGCGGAGCCTGCTGACTATTTCAAAGATACAAGTATTATCGTTCAGCCAAGTTGATCTCTCGAGAGACAAACTAATATGTCGATGTCAAAGCTCCTGCTTTTACGTCGTTACGTTTAAACTCGTTTTTCCAATGCGAGACACTGTCGCCAGTCTCGTAGAATCTTCGCCTCCCAATGCCTTTGTACAGCAAGGTCCAAAACTTACGATAAACTTTTATAAGCCACGAGGATCTTGAAATTTCCAAATAAGAATCATCCTGTAATGCTTTTCTTTACGATTCAGTGTCGCGGAGATATAAGGCACTTGCGCTTCAGCAAAAAAGACGCCCTCCGTCCAGAATCTTTAGTTTCGATACTTGCGACTATCAAAACCCAAAATCTAGTGATAAAAATTTAAAAAATTAAAAATCACACCTTACATTTTTTTCCTGATTTTATTTAAAAAAATGAACAAAAGTCATTGCGGTAAGTCGAAATGAAAAAAGTTGATGGAATAAATCCCATTATTGCCGTAAGCTATGGCATGCACAGACTTATCTATCGATCAGTACCTTTCGATTAAAAAAAAATAATTGACAATCTGCGTTGAAATTAAAAATTGAGAATATTAACAAATAATCACACTTTCAATTTTTTTTCTGATTTTGTTGAAAAAATAAAGAAAAATCGCGACGAAAAGCGAAAATGGAAATGTTAATGAATAAAATCCCCTAATTGCTGTAAATTATATAAATGCACAGACCTCGCTATCGATCAGTGCCTCTAAGTGAAAAAAAAATAGACAACCCAACTTACAATTAAGTTTGCATAATTTCGAGATTTTTTTGCATTCGCCAGGTAATTTATCATTCGGCGTCGTACGAAGATTAGAATGATACAAAAATAATTGATTGATGATTCGGTGTAAATGAATGAGTAGAGAAGATCGATGATAAAACGACGATGACACTGTCTCAGCCTGTTTTGGACACGAGATTGATAGAAAAAAAGGAGAGAAAGAGAAAGACAGAGATTCATGAATAGGAATTTAATCGGCATCACTTTCCCTGGGATATCGAGCTTGGGAGACGTGTATACCTAACCGGAGAGTCGGCTTGCCTTAATTAGTGTAATTAGAGTGTGGCGAGAGCCACCAGGGGGTAAGATCGCCGCGTTGGCGAACCGGTACTCACCCGAACCATTCGTATTACTCTTCGGACCAAATACATCCATATGAACACGACTATAAATGTGTACATGGACCACGCATCGATACAGGGTGTCCGGAAAGTGGCAAAACGAACTTGTGAGGCTTTTGGATTTTTCTTTCCAACTGGAAAAGAATTTAGAATACGGAATACTTTCCTTGGGGAACAAAAATCGATCGAAATGACAGAAACACGAGGAAAAAACTTTTCTCTCTCTTTTTGCGAAACCTAAAGCAACTAATTAGTAATTATCTAGAAACGTTTCATCGCGAGTGGCATAACTAATAATCGAAAACTATAAACTTAATAACTCATAATTACATAATTAATAATTGAAAATTATAAAATTCATAATTAAGAAGTATATAATTAATAATTAACAATTAATTTATAATTAATTACTATAATACCATATAATAAATAAATAAATAATTAATAATGGATTATTAATAATTGAGAAGTAATAATTTTAAAAAAATAAAAAAACGTAGCGGATTTTTTCTCAATCTTGGTGATGAATTTTCGAACTATGAGAGTAAATCGATCGTAGGATCATCCCTTTATGGTCGCGATTCGCCTCCGATCTTGAGTCCCCGTGGACGAGACACACAGGGAGCGGAGGATCGAGTTCCCCTCTTTCTTTTTTCGCGTTCTTTACTTTTTTTTTCTTTATTTATTTGCACGATCTCGAGACAGTGTCCCTCGTCTTATAAACTTTTCTACCTCTGGCGCGTGCGACTCTCATTTTCTCGTAGTAAGAATCACGTGATTCTTGAAAACGTTGCATTTATTGAACGCTCACAGGACTCGACGCTTTCGGGATTTATCGCCAAACGTTACGTGACATTTTTCGATCGGCTTATAAATAACAAACGAAACAAGAAAAAATCTATAATTTCTCGAAAACCGTTGAGCAACCCATAAAGTATCGTGCGATTGGAATTTAATTGAGTGAATAAATAAATTATAAAAACTTATTAATTATTCCATCAAAATCAGTTCAAACGTCCAGTGCAAAAAGTGCTTACGCCCTTATGATGGCAAAGCTGTGAAATAAAAAGTAGTGACAGTGATCGGCGCATCTGGAAACTCAATGAGACCGAAAAACAGCAGGAAAAAAAATATAGTCGACTTGAAAATCAAAATCGTAGTCACGGTAAACAACAATATTCTGGTGAGTACGATTTTTTTTCTATTTATTTTTCCAAACGAAGGATTTTCTTATATTTGCGGGATTATTTTTTCACATTGGACAATGATTATTGCTGACGATTTTAATTGGCAATCACGAGAATATCGCGCTTTCGTTGAATTTGCTGTTTCAATCTTTCGATAAATGTGCTGTCAGTCGGTTAATTATGATTCTAATGGGCACTCATATTCTCTGATGACAATTAAACAATGTCACGCGCTGCTATCCCTTGTCCTGATTGGCTTTATAATATCACAATTAATATTGCCGGTGATATTTAAAAAAAAAAGCAAATAACCACAAATTAGCTCGTTTCGCTCGAGTCACTAGATCGCCTCCTATTAATATCAATGTCACGACTGGGCACGTCGCTTTTTCCGGTGAACCAGACGATGAGAGCATTCACTTTTTTATTGTAATTAATGCATCGATTATTTTGACACTTTTGAAGGAAAATTTTTATCCTAAAATGAAAATTTTCGGGCTCAGCAGAACAATGTTTTGTCGCCATCTAGAGACCCATTTAATTGAGCAAAATTCGATGATTCTGAAAGTTGAAAGAAAAACCATTCTGCGTTGCATTTTCTCGATGGGCAACGCTTTAATGACATTTTTTGGGTGCTCTGGTGACTTGAGTGTTTATTTTGACTATTGAAGGACGAAATTTGATTAAATGTCATGTACAATAAAAAAAAAAACAAAAGTGCCATCCTACTGACCTTGAAAAAGTGAAAAATGATTGAAAATTTACAAAAAAATGATCAATTTTGTAAAGAATCTTCTGCAATATTCTTAGACCGGAAATATCAAGCATTGAGTAGGCTTCGTGCAAATAAAGGTTGCCCCATTGAGAAACTCTCGTTCCCACAGTACGTTCATTCAAACACTCACGTGATCTCCGAATATGTACTCGATATATTATATTTAACCCTTTAGCCCCGAACGAAATAAAGCATAAGGAATTGGCTGGTGTCAGTGGCTGTGCTGCTGGGGCTGGTTGCCCGATGGCCTCAGTTGGCCCAGCCACAGAGTCACGATCGATCAAGATTAAAATTGGCAAACAAGAGCGAAAGAGAGAGGGAGAGAGGGGGAGAGAGATGAACCGAAGCGGAATGGGAAAACGAGACAGTCGATCCTCCGATTGTTCTTACAACCTATTCATAAATACACACCACACATATATAATCATGCACGTACAATTGTGTACAAAAAGTACTCAAAGTTCACATATGTGTTAGCTGTCTCGAACATATTGGAAAGTAGGCATATGAGCAAGCAGAGAAAGGAGGCATGTGCTTAAATCGATCTGTAGGAAACTTTGTGTACACCTCACAAGCCTGTGCCTTTGTATGTGTCTTTTACATTACATCGGCTTACATTGCATCGATCACTTGAAATTTAACGACGTATCGGATATGTACGTTGCAAATAATGCACCTGTTACAATAGCTTCGATAAAGTCACACCGCTGTGACGTAGACATACGTCAACAAGATATTTCACAATGATAATAATAACTTTGATAATAATTACATAAATATATATTCATTTTTATGCCCATACGTGCATATTTAAGAAAATAACATAAATCGCATTTAAAATGTCCAAAAGCCTTGACGCCTTCTTTAGTCTCGGTCGCTTGAGAGTGCTTCGTTTTTATTCCCGCCAGTCCAACGGCTTCACGAAATTACCATTTACGGAGTGAATTAACCCGATCTCAATTGGATTGAAAAATAATCTACGAGATTCCACTTTTCTCGAAGAAATTTCGGGAGATCTGAGATAAAGTTATCTGCGGAGATTCGATCTTCGTGGAGAATGGTTTTCACCTCTACGATTTTTTGACTCGGAATTACGGAAAATTAATCTCGAAATGGAAGGAAACTTCAAATTTCCGAACGATTCTTCTCACGAAACGTTCATTTTTATTCCAACACTCGCTCTCGCCGTAGTCATCGAGGCATGAGATTGTCCGCCACTGTATTTCCTAACAAAACATCACTCGACAGTTTCTGTGACAAGTTGCCATTGTTAAGCATTGTCGCATACTGCTCCCGAAAGTACAGGCTTGTTATGTCTTGATTGATGCAGCCTCTTGTATATTTATCGTCTACTGCGCCAGCCTCCATACTTTGCCATATTTTACTATCCAAGTATTCACCTTAACACAAGCTTTCAACGTATACGAGCCGTTCAATCAAAATTCAAGACGTTTCTACCTCGAAGTTGACATTTTTATTGTACAACTTTTTTTCCTTAAGCCCTTTCAGTTTTCTCATTGATTCACTTTTTTCCCGATGGAATTTTCAACTCAAGGTCGCCGCCTCTGAGATCGGACATAGACATTTTTTTTTTTTTACCATTTATTGCACAAGATTTTTGTATCCGTTTTAAAAAATTTCATTTTTTTATGTCACGAAATTTAAATGAAAATTAATTTTAACATTTCTTTGTTATTTTATTTTTAATCATTTTGGAAAAATATTCAAATGAAAGAGACATTTCTGGGGTAATGAAAAAATAGAGTCAACGACGAGTCATGCATTAAATGTCAACCGGGTAACCCACACACTCTTGTACAGCGTGCATGGAAATTCCATTTCTATGTATCATGGAAAATCACGAGACTGTGAGGTATTATTAACTTTCCCCCAATGCTCGTTGGATCGCGACTCTACCACGATTGATCCAATTCAATGACCACGTTTTGCAAGTTATTGAGAATCACTGCAGGCGCCAGGCGTCTGCGCTTACGCACTGTGGCGCGAATCCAACCCTTATGGATCGCTCCCGTCACAAATGTCACGCTCCAATCAATCCAGACATTCTTCAAGCCTTTTCTCCCACTAATTGACAACGGAATTTAACAAAAAAAGAAAAATAATACACATTTAATCTCCTTGGAAACGAGGGCCTCTCGTACCGAGCCGAATGAGTGCAGGAGAAAATTAACAGACGAGGGCTTAACCTGTGGACCAAAACAAAAAAGGATTCAATTCCTTGGACAACCTCCAAAAATCCTTCAGCCTTGACTACGTCGAATTATTTGTCATTGGACTATCGTTTTACGGAGAGAAGCCCAATTAACTCTCACAAGGATTTTCATTAATGAGACTAAAGTTCGCAACGTTGAAATGCAACAAAAAATAAATTTTATTATTGCTTATTTGTTCAATTTTGAAAATGATGCAAATTTTTTTGGCCGATGTATTTCGTCGGGTCGGAAAAGCTGATCGTTTTTTCATCGAAATTAAATTCTCCATTCAAATCATGACCGTTCCGTTCCGTGACAAATCAAACCATTCCGTTGTATTCCAACGATGCAAACTTCGACGTCATTTTAAATTCCACGTCCCTCTTCCCCGAGGACGGATCCACAGAAAAGTCTCTGTGCAATATTCGATTCTTCATTGAATTTTCAATTTTCTCTCTTCCCAGCGAAAAGATTTTCTTCTAGAAAAAGAAATATTCATATGAGGTGTGACATCCGTTTTTCTAAACCTTTACTCCTTTCTTCCATCCGAGAATTTTTCCAAGAGATCTAATCAAATGTAAATTTGCTGATAAAAAAAAAAAAAAACAGTTTATCGTAAGTGGATATCGCGAAAAGAGAATCGGACGACGATTTTCTCGTTGACCCTCAACTTTCGATTTCCCTGGCGAACAAATATTGGTTTAAAATCGGTTCGACTTCGTAACTTCGATAAATATTATGCATAGTGACGATATGCTCGTCCCTTAGCTTCGTCTACGGGGTGTCCCGAAGCTCGGATGGCAGATTTAAATCATTCAAGTTCAGCGTCGTTACTGAAGCATCGCTTCGAAAGGCTAACGTCGAATTGGCACGTCGAATTGCTCGCTGTCGTTGGCAAATCAATATCCAATCAAAAGTCCATCAGCAAGCAGAATCGGACCAAACTTTGTTTCCATCGTATACGAACGTACAAACAAATTTTTCAATTATCGAATTTAATTCGATTAAAAATTAATGCGAACTTGAACTCTCGGAAAAGTGACAACTTTACTGAAAAAATAAATTGAAACTTTTTTCATTTTCTTCGACGATTTTGAAATCGTCGTCGGAACAAAAAAATTAGAATGACCTGAGGAAATGAGTTAATTTTTTGAAAGAACGGTAATTACAGGAACAAGCTTCTCAGGCTTGAGAAAAAAATTGGAATGAACGGGGCAAAGTTAATTTTGTGAAAATAAAAAATGATGACATAATTACTCCGTATGAATTTTCCAAATACGTACACTTTATTGAAACTGCGGATAAAAAATGTTAGATAACTTTTGGGCCAGCCTCTATACGTGCTCGGGTCTATGCTTTGGCACATATATACTCGTAGCAAAATCTCTATATACATATATAAGTATCTATGTAAAATGGATAGGTACACGAATGTGCAATTCTCGCAAAAGCTTTTTAGTCTTGCGGCTCCAGGGCCGAGCACACGGTGGGATTTGCTTTTGACTCTGTAATACTCGTGTAACGTATAAAGTACAAGGAATGGTGCAAAGACTGGTGCAGTCGAGCCGAGCTCCGATAGCATTGTGCATACGGGAATATCGACAGACTCGAAAAATAATTGTCGTTCTCGTCGTCTCGTTGTGGCAAGCCAAACCATCAAAATGAAGCAAATAAAAATCATTCCCTCCGAGAACTGCCTCGTATATTTTCGTCGCATTTCACATACATTCCTATTTTTATTTATATATATATATATATTTGTAGTACAAGCTGCTGTGCACCTTACACAGGAGTGTTCCGAGGGATTTATTCTTCCACGTTAGACACCGTGCTGGTTATAATAGTAACAATAAAAATAATCATTCAAAGAGTTGTTCGCTTCTCCCTCCGACAGAATCTCAGAAAAATTAGTATCCCTCAGGCTCTGGCTCTTCGTCGTCCAGACATTGGACCAAATTCGGTCAAAGTGTCGCAACTTTTTCGTCAAAAAAGAAAAAATCACCTGCCGAAAACTAAATGTAAATTTTCCTCAGCGAGCCATGAATCACTGGCTCTGGGTACCTCGAGTAGCCTTTTTGGTCTTGATATTATACAAAAAGAATCCCAAGGCGAGTAAATCTATCTGGGGAAGGAAAAAGACGAAAAAGATTAGGGAGAACTTTGGCCATATGGAAAGTCGTGATTGAGAACTCCCCTTAAGTCGTTTTGCTGGAGTTTCTTCGTGCAACGTCAGACGCGCATTTGCAACTGAACTCCCAAATTGAATGGGAGTTTGTGGAAATTTTGGATGGACTTGATTTTATTAATCTGCCAGGGATGATGATGATTTTTATTACATTTTTTCGAGTTCAGTTTTACATTGAGGATGAAAAAAAGAATAAAAAATTTCACCGAAAACTGTCCTCGTCTTCACTCTCTATTGTCACTTATTTTCCTTATCGGATGGGCGATCTCTTAATCTGGAATTTAGTCGATCAACCGAAAAGGAGAATTATTCGAGTATATTTTTTGGATGGATAAAGGCGCAGGTGGTCCTGGCTCCGTCGCTCGGAGATAATCCAGCGCAGAGTCCGGTAGCCGAGAGAAAAAACTGCGTAATAAAGATCTCGGAACGGATTTGTTCCTTTTTTTTTTATATTTTCGCTGACTTTTTGCTTGAAAGCCCAAGATCTTATCCGCGACGATTTATTCTACGCAAATCAGCGTGACTCGCGAATTAACAAACTCGATAAAATATCAATACGATGGCGTATGCAAGCGTTACTTATGGACTTGGCAAAAACGATCGCTCGTATGTCCCTGCGATCGTTCCAATTACGCGGTCCATTTGCGAGACCGAGTTACCAACCGAGAAAACATTTTTCACTCCATTTTTTTGAAGCAATTCATTCGGATCGTTAAATTCCTCATTCGGCTTGGCTAAAATTTACTTTTAACACTTTTTTCAAGTACCACCATTTCCAAACCTTTCTTCTTCGCTTATTACGTGTTGACAGATCTCATTGCATTGCCTTCGTTATTTTTTATTAGTCGCTGTGATATCATCGAGTTGAAACGTTTAAGGACGTTGCATGCAACATTTTTTATCGGTAGAATTCCTCTGAATTTGCATGCATGAAAAGAATAGTGAATCTACACTGACAAAACGATTTACTTATATCTACCAGGATTTGTTAACTGCCAACAAATGTAATGTTGGATAGAGCGAAATAAATGTTTTTCAAGAGTTAATGAATCATTTATTTCAGCCTCTCGGGATTGTCTGAAATGAGCATTCGTTAATGTTTTATAAATGAATAACTTGATAAAACGTAAACTTTCTTGATAGCAAATAAATTTTATGGAATAATGAAAAAGATTGAGTTTTTTAAATTGGTTTAAATGGATATGAAAGTAGTGATGGAAAAATATTGCCAAGCTGGATGTTCCGAAGCATTCGGCCTGGTTGTGCAAATTCCCACGACCACTTGGCCGCGATACCGACGATGTAACGAAAGAGCCACGAACACTGGCGGTAATTTAACCCTCCAGGGATATAAAATTACATCGTATACGAGGATGATGACAACGACTACGAAACGTCATGATAAATGTGCCGCTGGACACCCGATCGAGATTTCTTCGTGCATGAACGCGGTCGGATGCTCTTTCGGGATCTTCTTCCTTCTTGCTTGGCTTTTTATTCCTTGCTGCTCCTTCGGCTTACCCTCGTTCTCTTCCATTCCCTCTTTCTTTCTCTCTCAATTATTTCAGCTCTTTCGTTTTGCCTTGCTCTCGGAAAACTGGATTCTTTCTTTTCACGTCTCGTCTCGTCATGTCTCCGTTCGTGGTTAACGTTACGTAGCCTGGGAAAGACAATGCTCGTCATGTCCCCGCAGAGACTCAGTCGCGACCGCTGCATGGAAAAGTTCACCGGATCAGACTTTATTAGAGAGCGGCTTGGGCCTCGTGGCAATCTCGATATTTCAGACTTTGAATCGAGTTCGATCGGACAAATCTTTATCCAGCCCTGATTTCTGGATTGAGTAGCAGAAAATGAAGCGCGAAAACAATCGCTGTGTTTTCCGCTCTGCACGCGACGAATAATCGTTCTCGCCAATGGACGGACAAGCGAAAAATCTCAGCGAGTTATAGAAATTGAAATAAAAATCGTAAATAAGAGTGAGATGGAGCGATTGCAATTATAAGAGACTGGACCGATTTGAAAATTGAAGTTTCGCTTTCTCTCACTCTATTCGGATGGTCGTTCGAAAAATCTATGAAAAAATGAGGAGGATTCTTGTCCTCGTGTTCGTTTTCGTAGTCATCTCGTCGATCGAATCTTCCGGCTATAATTATACAAAAAAAAATCGTCGTTATTGTTTCCCACGGGGTACGCGTAATCCGGACGACGTCACTGCGGGTCTGACGTATCAAGAAGCCGTCAACGATTTGGATGACCGAACGAATTCCGAAGTCGAGGCAGCCAACCAATCATATGATCCGATCCCAGATCGTCGAGAGCTCGCGGACCCATTTTGGCCCGAACTCTCGATGCGTATAAAAAATTGCAAACAATCTGCAAAATGCTTCAAGGCGTTGTGGCGACGATACCCCCAGATATGCGAGATCATTGACGAGCTGAAAAAACTTAAACCGTTCCTGCTAAACTCCGATTACGCCTCGCGACGTCGAATGGATGGCCGAAGGTTCGATTTCAGCGTTTGGGTTACTCGTGGAAAAGACGCGATGGGACAACTCGTTGGCACTGTTAAAGCAGTCGGCAATAAATTGGGAAAGAAAATGGGATTTGGGTCCGAGAGCAATTCGTCCGAATATTCTCAGGACGCGGTCAATCGGACGATCCGACTGAACCTTATCCTCGGGTCGACCGAAAAACCTGCAATAGTCTCGAACGATCAATTGAAAGAATCTACAAATTTGGACGGACCGGATCCTAAGAAAAGTCGAAGGTTTGCCGGATTCAAAAATGGCCGCAACAGTTACCCTCAAAAATGCTTGGATTCTGTTTCACGATCGACAATGGATGTTTGCCGAGTTCTCTGCTGGCTTCGACGAATCGACAATATATTACGGAATCCCTCGACCGGCTCGAGATCTTCAACTCTCTCTGACGACGAGGAGTATCCGGTCTTAACGAAACTCAGCTACGACGACCTCACTATGGATCGCATGCTCAGAGCAATTGTTAAATCTTTGACGGATCGAAAAAATTACAAAATTTTTTTTACGAATACCTCGATTTTCTGAATGCTACGATTGATCAGGCACTTCTGTTGTCGCGTTAGACCAAAATTTCCTCCTCGAAACACCGCTTTTCCATAATGTGGAATAATCATTTTTATTCACGTTTTTTTTTCAAGAATTTTCCAACGTTAGCAATGTGTACATGAAATAATGAAAAATAAACAAACTTATTTTTAAGGGTTTTTCCATTTTTACATTTATTCAGACTCCGTGCGAATGAAATTTTTTTAATTAATCAAACGGACATGATCTTGAGGTGATCGTAGCTGATGTTGCCTGATGCATTTAGTCTGAGAAGTTTTGAAAAATTAATAACTGGATTCGTCGCTTTATGATTTTGTACAGTTGTCAATAAACCGTCCGAGAGTCACGTCCAACAAAATGTACTCTGATTATAAAACTCCTAATCATAATAAATAAAACGCGCAATCGCCGGACGATTTTCCAGACGATTGAGATCGTGTTTCATCTCCAGAGTCCTAAGCTTCTCAGTCATCGATGAATCGTCGTCGAAGTAACGCACAGCGGAAATGCTGGAATTTCGTCGGGATTTTTCTCGTTTTGCTGACGAGAAAAGTGCCCGAGGTCCTGGCGACAGACGGGCCGAATAATTACGACGGATCTGAATTTTTTTGGTCATCGACGTTCGATCAGTATCAGGAGGATCCTCAACTAAATCCTGAGGGCTGGGCTGACGAATATTTGCACAAGCATGGACAACCGTTTGGTAAAAACAAGTTTTTCCTATTTTTTTCGAAATCTTCGGGTAATTCAGTGGAAGCCTCCGGATCCCCTGGATCTTTCTCATTGATATCCAGAAATTCGAACCTCAAAACGTGGCTTTTTTACCAAAATAAATCTAAGCTCGTGGCAAGATGGAAAAAAAAAAACTTCGGAAAAGTCAATTCGTAGTCCCTGCGATGCTAAATGTGTCCGGCCATCGCCTCCAGGAAAATAGACAAAGCATTTTTTCTTATCGAACATCTTTCGGCAAAGGAAGAATAGGAAATGAGGGGAAAAAAATTTCTGCTGCGTAACGTGGAGGAATAACAGTAACAATAAAGCAAGATAGCTCGCGATAAATTGACGCAATTGAAGGCTAAATTATCGGAAGTTTCGGGTGGTTTCAGTGTACCAAGATCCGATAAAGTACGATCCCAAGATGGTTATCCCATGGCAAAAACTGGAAGACTCGGGGGCACTCTCCGAACCTTTTGGAGGAGGTCCCAACGGGACGGACAGAGAATCACGTAGAAACTCTTTTCGCTACGGCTTGGGGCAAAGGTAAAAAAAAAAATGAGAGGCGTCAAATATTTTATCCCTAAGATTCTGTCTCAATTGGCATTTTTTGAGGAAGTATTCCTACGAAATGCTTCGCGTATTTTTGTCCTTCTTTCTCTCATTCAAACGTTCGCCAGGTCGATGGATTTGGACGACGATTCTTGGGAGAATGCCCAATACCATCGGAACGACTTCTCAGACGTTGCCTTTGCGAGAGAACCGTCAGTCTGGAAAATGACACGCAGATTAGAAAAAAGTGAAAATGATTCGGCGATTGGAGCCGGTGAAGAGAACGATGCAGACCAACAGGTCCGAAGACAATGTGTCGCCAAAATAATGGAACTCGAAAATTTTCTCAACATCTGTAAAGTGACCAAAGCGATGTACGGAATAGTTAGAGAATTCAAGCGACACAGCGTGCTGATGAACTTACTCTCCACCCTCAATATCGACCGCCTTAACTTCAAGAAATTGTCTTACGGTTCAATTTTTGACAAATTGGCCCGAGATCTGCGAACATCTAACAACAAAATAAAGAGAGCGGTGGATTCTAAGAAAAAAGTTGATAAACATGTGAAAAAACCGAAGAAAAAACCACCGAGAAAAAAACCAACGACTCCGAAAAATGCGGCAGAATCGGCGGAAGAGACGACTGAGATTGAACAAATTTCTCCATTGAAACAATGAAGATGTTTCCGATCGTCAAAATGACAACGACCGTCAGAAAATTATGAACAAAGAAAAAATAAAATGTATTTGAAAAAATATGAAAATTCGTAATTTTCCATACAAATTATTGCACCGAGAAAACGATTTATTTATATGCGCCAGGATTTGTTAAGTGCTATGAAATATGAATATGTGGTCAACGAATTCAACGAAATCTGAGTCGAAGGAATGGACGTGAAAAACAATCAATGAAATAAAGTTCCAACGTCGTGAACAATAAGTTTTTCACTTCTCACGTTCTTCATTCTATCGATAAAGATTAAAATGCCACAATTATGCCGCAATTATGCCACTGAAATGCATGAAAATGGAAAATTGAGGAATTGAAAAATGTTGAGGTCTGTAAATTGATGCTTTTAATCAAGCGCGTGAAAAATAGAGAAAGAAAAGGTGAGCGAGAGCGAAGTCCCGCAATGAATTGTCGTACAAACATATCCTAATTACAAAATTGCGATTGATGACCTTGCTATTGAGCCCGTGAGTAATTGGAAATCATATACAATCACGTAGCGATAATCGTGACTCTACTTTTCTAAATCCCATGGAAAATTTCATTCGTATGTACGCAGAGTCTCCGAAAAATTGATCTGAGAGCTCGCAGTATATCGCGAAATTCTGCAGCGGCAATAAATAATTTTTTCAAGCATTTGAAGATGATGAATCATTAGTCATAAGTAATCCAATGCACCGGGAGAGATTTATAACGTTGTATCGATCGCTCCGAACGGAGAGGTCGTGAGTCCAACATTAATGGCCTTAAATTCGAGCCATTTGTTCCTTTTTTCGACCAGCAGTTTCAAGCACACACAAATAAATTTAGAGCACTCAATAGCATGTAGAAAGACTCGAGCAATGCCTCATAATAATTCAAAGGGTCTGACAAGAGGCTGATTGCGCGAGCAGGGTTCGCCTCGTCGGACTTGTTATCGCCCTGGCCCGAATTACAAACGAGCCCAAGCACATGCAAACATTCACGGTCATTAGATATTCCAAGAAAAAAATTCTCTTCTCTACAATCTTCGCTCAATGTGTACTGAAACGTTTCTTAAGATCGAGTGATCGTGTGACATGAAATTTAATCCCCAATTTCCATCAGGCCTTCTTGTAAAGAAAAAAGTTGGTCCTCCCATCTGATGATATTTTTTAATTGTCGAATTCGAAGCGTTAGAAGTAGCTGGAAAGAGAGCAACTAAGTTTATGGAAAAAAGAAGTTCAGAAAAAAGAATTATGCTGAAGGCAGAAAGAGAGACTAAGAGAACGGCTTATATACAAACGGAGCACATACATCTTAGGACACTTGAGATAAGGACGCGGGCAGAGTTCGTTAGAATATAACAGTCGTTGCAGGATCGTTGGCGTGGACACATGCATTAACCGAGAGATCAAAGAGTCCGAACATATCCCGCATTGCATAGGAGTAATGTGATGATCTGAAAATTGAACTGAAGATTAAGATTAAGTTATAGTATCATACCGAGACATACAGTCCAGTGGAGCGACGTTTATGGCTTAATTATTATCAACGCAGTGAATAAACACTCTCTACAGCAGTGTACAAAATTGCTGCGAAACATAACATGGATTTATGGTGAAATTAAAAACTTACTCATCCTGAATTTTCATTAAAAAGCAAACGTTTATTTGGAGGGTGAATTAGATTTACGATATTTTTTCATTATCAATTTCACCATCCTCGGGAGTTTAACGTTTATACAATCCATAAATATGCACGTTACAGGAGAGTATAGATAGCTGAATGCACACAAAGTGTCATGATTATGCTGCACGTTGTAAGGGCTCGCGTGCACCGGCTAATTGAGCCAAAAGCTTATCGCCTACTAGGAATAACATTTTTTCCCCTTTTTTCTTTCCTCATCACCCTCGAATGCACATGAACCGGGAATACCAACATAGCAGCGGAGCAAAAGTTACGTGGGGTGTTTAACAATAGCGAGGCAGGTCGCATTGCGGACAAACGAGGCTAAGCGAAAGAGAAACCAAGAGAGAAAAAGCTTTGGCTTAATTCCAGCAGATTTTGTTGCTGCTCCTGGCAATCTCGACGATCCTGGAATTTCACCACAACGGCAAACCAAAAAGAAGCTTCGAGCACCTGGCATCCCAAAATTCACTAACGCTCGAAAAAAAAAATGGGATCTTGTTGACTCGAGGACAAATAAACACACGCTCGGGTCTAAGGTCGCTTTGAATTAATCATTAAACCCCTTTGAATTGTGCTGACAGAGTCCCGTCTCGCAAGTGGATGACTCTTTATGGTAACGAAGATACCAATGTTTGCGTATTGCCCATTCTTGTTTTTTCAACAAAGACCTGCAATTCTTGGCATCTATTACACATTTAGAAATTGGTAACGTTTGACATAAACTTTATATGGATGGACTCCAAATTCTTCAATTCAATTGACAATTTTTATCCCATTCGAAATGATGATTCAAATTATCTGATGGAGAAGTCATCATGGACAATAACGCACCAATCTTTATTACGCACATGTGCAAATTGGTTTGGAAATCAAGGCTCTTTCGTGATCTGCACTTTTTTTTCCCACAATAATAAAGACGTCGAAAGCCTACAGAACAAAATAATTATAAACTAATTACTGTACGTTATCAATTACCTGCGATTCCTTACATTTGAAAAAGGATAAGTTATCGTTAAGAAGAAACGAATTATGAGACTTTTCTTTGTTTCATTTTCCCTTAATTTCAGGAAGATTGTTTCGAAAACTATTCGGCGAGCTTATTAATAATTATTAGGTCAGTAAAGACTAGATTTACTCTTCGAGCCCCATTCATTTACTCGTACTGTTGGCTGGTCGTACTTTTGAAAGTCAAAAACTTTTGTAATATAAGTTTCGACGTAATTCTTAGCGAGTAGCGATCTGCAGTAATCCAATCTAATTGAATTACGACTTGACTGGAACCCATGAAGATCGTTACTTTCAATTTTTTCTGTATCATTATAATTCGGATGACAGGTTTTTCGCAGGGGTGCGTCGATTAAAATCTTTTCCCCGGGATATTAATGAAATTCGTTGAGACTTCAATGCTACCGTTGCAATCATTTTGGCAGTAACGTTGCTTACGAAATTGCGCCGTAATTTGAATTTATCGTTGTACTTATCGCTGATTGGAACTTTCAGAGATTGCGAAATTTAGCCGAATATATTTACTCTCTTTGTGACGAGAGCGGAACAACGGGACGAGGTGGCCGAGTGGTTAAGGCGTTGGACTGCTAATCCAATGTGCTCTGCACGCGTGGGTTCGAATCCCATCCTCGTCGAGATTTTTTTGCTTATTGGGATGATCAAAATTCCGCAGTCTATAAAAAAAGTTTTAGGCCTTGAGAAAATGTTGTGCCAGTTCGTATGCCAACCAACGTTGCCTTCTCGAAAAACAAAAAAATCCTCCCCGGCGGGGAATCGAACCCCGGTCTCCCGCGTGACAGGCGGGGATACTTACCACTATACTACCGAGGACTTGAAGATTTTTGTTTTTTTTTGTTATTTTCGAATTCACTTGACTCCAAAAATTACTCACAAAAATACTGCTCCGAAAATTTTTACTCCAAATAATTGTACTCCAAAAAAGTTTACTCCGGAACATTCCAAAAAAGACTACTCCGAAAAGTTTTACTTGACAATAATGTTATGGTATCAGAGGATTGCATGTTGTCTACTTGAATTCTTTTGTGTGAAGTACAATCGGGTGATTGTATTTTGGGCTTTCAATAATTCAGCAATTAAAACACAAGTTTCACAATCTTTCAGAGTATCCATTCTTTGAAAAACAACGTCCTCACTCCATGATCTCTACTCTCAGACTGTGAGTCGTTCTAACGAACCCTGATCGACTCTCAGTCACAAGGTCCGGAAACACAACGGGCTCTTTCTTTGAAGTATTATCCCCGATTTCTTTCTCCCTATCAGCAACAACGCTCGAGGTTGATTATTTTCAGTTTATCTCAAGGTAAATGGTCGCTCGATATTCTTATATATACCAGATACTCGTTTCAAGACTTTTCTTCTTAAACTTGACTTAAAGTCTCCGCATCGTCTCTGGATCCGAAACTGGGCGACGTTTGTAAGCATCGTAAAAAGAAATAACAGTAAGATTAGTACTACGTTCGAGTTAAAAAATCACCGTGGGAAGAAGTCGCAAAGAAATGGGACGATTACAAGCAGGATGCATTAAACAAAGGAAATGCCATTCGAAATTCAATAGGTCGACCGTTTTTTTAAATGCCAGTGAGTTGAAGCTTGACCGTTATAGAAATGGGCCGGATAATGAGTCTAAATAGGGCTGAAATAATAAGATACCAATCGAGTATGCAATATCCCAAAATAATTTATATTTTATATTGTATACCTGTTATATTATTTTATATTCAGTTATATAGTTATATTATATTATATTGTATACCTGTATTATATTATATGCCTGGGTATAGTATATTATAATAGCTGTAAGGTATAGGTAAGGATTAACAGGTACCACAGGCCGGCTGTACTCTTATATACAGTAAAATGGGCATTTTGTGACGTCACGCAAACGTTAAATCGTTTGAACGGAAAAATGGATTGACGAAAAAATGTCGTATTAGGCGTGAATTTTCCACGATTTTTTATCCCTGAAATGATCCTTGGCTGAAGAAAATCCAATTAGTCAATCCAGAAAAATCTAACATTTCTGGCCCGAATTCCAGCGGCTTTTCTGTTCCTGTAACAGGTAAAATATGCGGCGGCAGCTCGATGCCAAGTATTTAAAAAAAGCGTTGCGCGAGCCCGCCGTGCTCTTATTTTTTCTATCATTCAGTGAAATAAACATTTAATGTCGTCACAGAAACTTTAAATCGTTTTTATGGGAGAACGGGGCGCCAGGAAAATTGCATAGTGAATTTCAATTTTTCCAGGATTTTTTATCTTTCGAATGGTTGTTGGTGGATGAAAAAATCCGTTCCGCCCATTCAAAGAAATCTAACATTGAAGATTTTGGTCGCGCGTTTTGGGACGCTCTCTGTTTCTCAGAGTTTCTTGGAGTCGGAAAGGCGTAAGTCGCTCTTGTGACGCTTGGACATATGTTCTTTGCGAGACTGGTGAACATTTTCGGCCTGTAACGTCACTCGCTTCACTGAACGCGGTATCCCCACTCTCCGCGCGCTACTGAATGAGGGAGACAGACTAGTTTATTTTCTTAACCATGCACCCAAAGGTTTGCAGTTCCCGATTTGTTCCCCTTGGAAATTGAAAACACACAAATAACTTCAATTACTTTTGTAGAGTTACGACGGAGGTGCAATTTTAGGACAAAGGTCATGACAGTCTCATATTTACGTTTGGGTTTACTCTTGATGAAAATAAATTCGTTTCTTCTTGTGCTTTTATAATAAAAACAGTGCGTTGACCGAAACTGCTCGTAGAATTTGTTTCAAGTAGCAAAGTATAATTGAAAAATAAGCTTCGGTCCCGTTCTGGAATTAGAGGATCAGTTTGAATGCAGTTATGCTGACATGTGACTGGAAACGTAGAGATATTACTGCTGGTTGGAAATAGACTGCACAAATAAGTCAGTAGAACCTCCAAAGACATCTGCCCGGCTAGCTCAGTCGGTAGAGCATGAGACTCTTAATCTCAGGGTCGTGGGTTCGAGCCCCACGTTGGGCGCATGTTTATTTTTTCATTTTTTTTGTTTGCAAAATACAATATTTTCTAAAAGTTTAATATCAAATCCAATGTTCCAAAATATTCAATGTTTTTGACGAGGAAATAATCTCGACAAACTTCTTCTATCAGCTCATTCATGACGGACCTCCAGATACATAAGGCAATTAACGAATTTCGATTAACAGAATTTTGAATGATTAGATAACTTTCCTCATACCTACACATCATCAAGAATTTCATGAGAAATTCTTCACTGATGAGCTCAAGAGATGCTCTCTACAGTTCCAGAGTTAATTATCTTCTCAGGGAATATCATTACAAGATTCTCCATTATTAATGGTACTCAGCACGGCATCGTACCTCACCATCGAATATCGATATAATCTTGAAAGCTGTTGAATTATACAAAGGATTCTGACTATTTCATCTCGCCTTCAGAGATATCGATTTTTTAACTCTTCGTACACGAGATTTCATAGGATTTCAAGATCGTGGAGTAACTGTCTCTCCCTCTCTCTCTCTCTCTCTCTCTCTCTCTCTCTCTTTCTCACGATTGTAGGCGAAATTGATTTTGCCCGACGGGGCTTCTGAGTGCTGTCTAGCCACAGGAATATCTTCTGCCCCTTAACCCCCTCGTACGCCCTGCATTGAATCATATAAAGAGGTTTTCGAGTCAGGATGCTTTCTCTTCTACTTTCTCTCTCTTCCTCGCTCTCCATTGCTTCGCCTTCCACGCACTCTTCCCGACAGTTCCGTTTCCCTCGAAATTCGGTGATTCCTTTTCCATCACACAAAATTCACGTTTACCGTCCCTCTTCTGACTGGTGCGCGAACTCGCTGGAAGAGCTTTCTCTACAATAGACCACAGACCGCGAATAAACCTGCCTGAGTCTACCGTACATATTTCCCTCCTCCCTTTCTTTCTCTCTTTCTCCTCTCATTTTCTATGTGTCTCGTCAAACCATTGTCCGAAAACCGCACATTGTACTTAAGTACTCAACACGTCTACAGTAATCCACAAGGACATATACTTACGTCCGAGAAAAAGGGAATTACTGGCCCGGGCTTGTAAGCTCAAATATACATATGCAGATCCACATTTCCAACATCATGATTGTTTAGTTAGCCCAAACCGTAGTTTTTTTGAAACAGAAATAAAGTTGCTTAGTCGACCACTCGAAACGAATAAAAATGAAGAAATTCTGTTACTCGAGTCGTGGTCCAGGTGCTCAGGAGTTTTTATGTAAAATGAAAAGCCAAATTCATTTGTTTGGATTTCCGTAAAACTATGATCAAACGGTGCAACGAAATATCGACGTTTGTCACGATTTTTCCTTGACCGGTTCTCAAGATTCTTTGTAAATATTTGGTAAGGAGAATGAAACGATATTTTTTGAAGATCGAAAGAGAAAATCGGCACTAAAATTGTCATGGTTTTCGAAATGTGACCAAAAATTAATAGAACACGTATTGTTTTGTTGTGCCCCAACGTTGCAAATTTCCCCAATATCGTTTTTCCTTCGACGGAGCGGAAATGATCATCACACTTTTATTATTCTTACAATCTGATGCCTGAAAAAATGTTAGGGAAAGGTCGGGAGAAGAAAAAAGTGTTGAGAATAAATCGTGCCAGGCTCATGGAATACAAGACGTTGCTTGTCAGGGTTGCAGTTTTTTTTGGAGTAAATCCTAAAGAGCAGAAAGTAAAACAGTCTCCGCTTGTAGAGATAACTCTCCAAGATCTTCGCCTACACATTCTCCCGCAGATAACTCATATAGCCTTCGGAGACCACAAGGCAGAAAAAATGGCGAAGGGAAGGAGGGTCAGAAGGAACAAAAGCTCCGAGAGCAAAGATTTCGTACCTCATGGATTTATACTGACTTTACGTTCGTGAGACTCCATGTTTCTCTATCTATGTAACATGGAATCGTATTATACGAGTTGGAAAGCTCGTGTTTCAGCTTATAAATAAATAAGCACTTGTGCCGAGTTAGAATAGCTCCTTGATGCACCCTTATTCTATCCACTTCGATATGTTGCTCCTGTGCTTAGGACTAACGTCTCCTTAACCGAAAGTTTCCCTTAAGGAGATGTAAATATATACCTGGAGATGTGAGTCGCCAGGACCAGATGACATAGTGAATAATGGCATACATTTCAGTTACTTTTACATTTTTAACAATTCCGTCTGACAGCATTGGAATAAATTTATCGCAAACTTGCATTACTCGATTAGATAATCACTAAATAATCATAGGATCATTCTAAACTTCAATTTACATGGTTTTTGTTTTTTTTTTTTTCCACTGGAATGAATATGACTCGATAGAAAAATCATGGAGAATCAAAATGATGGTCCAGAATGGCTCCATTTTGTCTGATCCATATCTGTTCCATTTTTGCTTGGCCGGAAAGCAGATAAGTTATCGTTCCAATCCCTTTAGTGGTGATACGAGTAGGTAAGGGAGAACCGAGGCAAATAGTTCTCAGGTATATCACGCTTTATACGAGGCTTACCTGAGTAGTTGAGCGGCGAATTGTGAAATCCTACACATATACACGAATACATGGATTTTACACTCGCGAATGAACTTAATCGCTCGAATGTGGCTCCTAAAAGCGATAAAGTGTCTCCGGAGGGACCGCCCATAAGCCCATGGGCCCGTATTTACATCCTCATATTTATATCTATAGATATAAGTTTATCCGTAAATCGAGAAATTGGAGAAAAAGGGAACGGCATAAAGAGACCCTTCGATAAATCACTCTTCACGAAAAGATTAATCGAAAATCACGTCCGCCCATTGTCCAGGGCAATATATTCCAACCCTCATTTCATTCTCTTTACATTTTTATCCTGCATTATCTTTTTTACTCAATAAATTCTGGAAAAAAAAAAATGCGACGTTTTATGAGTTTTAGTTCTCGAATAATAAATAATTATGCAGATTATTGTCGGCATTTCAAAATTGCGTACGAATTCTTAAAAATTTTCGCTCGCTTTCGAAATCTTGATTTCCAATCGAAATGGCAAATGTGGTTGAATTTTTTGCTCCACGATGCTGAGACGATATGAATGTTTTAGTGATTTTTGTCAAATCGTTGAGTACTCGACACTGTTACGTCGACATAAAGCTTTTTCAATTGAATTTACAAAAAGCAGCACATACCGTGGTACATGTGTGAAGATCCCGAAAGGCAAATTCGACACTTGAGAGATAAATTATTTTATTCTTTTTATCTTGCACGAATTGCATTAAAAATATTTGGTGAGCAAATTATTTTCTTTGAAATGTGCGGGAAAACGTGACGCGTTAACGGGATGAAAAAGGGTTTGGAGAACATTTGTTGGAAAGAAGTCGAAGAATGCGTAAGGGTTTGGTTAGATTCGTTCCCCTCTCGTTTTGTTTCACTCTGAAAAAAATGTTCAGAAAGGCTTGAAAATCCTCTGGCAAGAGTGTTAGGAAGGATTAAAGCAGAAAAAACGGCGCAAACGGGAATGGAGAGGGCAGTACAGCTGAAGGAGTATACGCGGAGGAATTCACGTACGAAAATCAGCGTCGCGGAATGAACGAGCTGTGAAATGAATAGCGTTCAGTATTATTCGCGGCAGATTAAACCGAGACCTTGGTGAAAAAGAGGGACAGAGAGAGAGAGAGAGAGAGAGAGAGAGAGCGGCCAAACACATTTGCGCAGTGGAGATTTCTGTAATTAGACAAATTTAAAACATAAACATCGAGCTCTATTGATTTGGGCGAACCGTCGAAAAAATGCAGGCTCGTTCTATGTGCGACGAACGGTTTTTGCAAGGCATCGATGCAAAAGTGCATACGTGCATTATGAACGCATGCAGCGTGCAAGACCGCGGGGGCGTAATGTGCAAGAGCAACCACGTGCATTACTTAACCCTGGCGCGGGTCACCCTGATCAATTGACCGTAAAATCCATCGCCACTGAGATATATAGATCTACTACAGAGAATATTGCACATTTGTATACATAGGACTATGTAATTACGAGATACTTGAGTTCGTTTTACCATCGTCTGGGACTTTACGGCCGAGTCAACTTCCGACTAATTTCGATGTTAAGGGGCGATATCTTCCCAGCGATTTTTCGGATTAAGCACGAAGAAGATAAAAGACAAAGTTTCCGCTTCTCAATGCGGACACGATTCAGTGACGACACTGAGGAAACAGTTTATTCATAAAAAAGACATATATCCATTTGGTACTTTTACTCAAACATTTATTTACTGATACAAAATTTGTTAAAGGTCAAAAAACAATGTTCTTATCATAAAGTTCATTTGCTATCGAGATCGGTTACGTTTCATCAAATTATTCATTTATTATCCATTAAAAAATGTTTATTTCCGACAAAATCGATAGGATCAAATAAATCATTCATTAACTGTTTAAAAACATTTTTTCCGCTTTATCCAACAATATATTTGGTTGCAGTTAACTAATCCTGGTACATGTAAATAAATCGTTTTAACAGTGGAGCTCTTACGTAACTTGCTCGTGAAATTTCTTCATTTTAATTGAATCAACTTTTGATTTTAATTGGGAAAAACTATTAATGCTAAAAATAGGCATGCGATTGATTGTCGTTTCGATCTCATCGGTGAATTAATCTCAAGTACAGCAGAAAATCACGTACTTTTATTGATGGATTGAATGAACGTATTACAATCGAAGAGTACTGACGAATTTTCATAATTTTCTGCACAAACGCAAGAGGCTCAATTAGATGTTTCTGCGTGACCGAAAGGGGTGAACACACAACCGTAATTACTCACGCATTCATTGGCCATTTGACCGTTAAATTCATCGGCTGCTTCTCGTATGAATGGAGTCTCGTACGATCACGATTATTAATTATCAGCGAATCGAAATGATTTTTTTCCACGTTTCTCATAATAATTGCTGCCATGAAATATTTGCCTTCAAGACGTGCCTATGTATCTTAATTAATGAAATTCTACGTGGAATTTTTATCGTTACTTTCTCAAACCATTACGATCGTGAATTTTTCTACGTGCTCGTTAAAATTCCGTAGAAATCTTGAGATTGTATTGAGGTTTCATGGAAAAAATGTGAAAAAAAATCTGAAATTTCCGATCAACGTGAAACGTCCGGTGTATTCGAAATCGACGCTTCGAGAAGCTCAAAGCCCATATAATTATGCCGCCTGCATGTGCGTATGAAAAAGAGAATAGTGGAAAGTGCGAAAAGTACGATGATAGGAACTCGTACAGTTTTACGCGGTCCTTTGAATTACGAGGCTGTTAAAACGAGGCTTTCGTCTAACAATGCCAGGACGTAACGTATTATACGATCGGCCTTTGTCAGACGATCCAGTGTTTTACTAATCTCTTTTCCTCTTTCTATTCGACCATTTTTCTCAGCTTCAATCACATTGGAGCGATACTTTAGACTATGAAATTTGATCGTGGTTAAAAAGATATTTTTCAACCATCAACAAATTTTGTAACAGTTAATGAATGTTTGAGACAAAGTACTAAGTAAATATATTTCTTGATTATAAATAAACTGTTTTTCTCAGTGTAGGGGACTCGAGTGTAAAAGATTGATTCGACGTTGACAAAACGTGTCAATAACTTTTAAATCGGAATTGAAGAAATTCGTTCATCACACATGAAATGCGATCGATGATGAAAAAGTATAAGCTTCGGAGCGCATTTCATTCGAATGGAACGGGGCGAGGGTGAATATTTCAAAGTGGCGGTATAGATTTTAAAAACGATAAAAGATCCTGTGAGCCGGATTTTCACAAGCCGTATCCAGTTCAATTTGGCAAGCTGCGTCGCACGGAGAAAGGGCTTAGGGAATCCATATCCGTCTCTCTCTCTCTCTCTCTCTCTCGCTCTCTCTCGCTTCAGCGTTTATGGGCGAATAGGAAAAAATAGAAACAACAAAACGCGGAGACGACAGTTCAGTGGCAGAAGCGGAGCAGACGGGAATATAGAAGAATTTCGTATAGACGTCATAAAATTGATATTTGTCCTGGCGTTGTTCCAACGTTGAAATAGCGAGCCAGAAAGCGGCGGCACATACTGTATCCGAGAGCTAGAATCTTTTCCTTCCTTCCTTTTTCCTCCCGTGCTTTAAGAACTGGAGGGCTCTTTGCAGTCGGTACGCAATTATGAATTTCCCACGGATATACTTTCTCCTTCTCCTTTGCTCTCTCTCTCTCTCTCTTTCTCCTCATTTCCTTCCACCTTTGCCTACGTCGCCGCATCATTTGCTCTTGAATTTACGAATGGCTCGGACGCAGACGCTCAAAGTTTGAGCATCCAGCGTAATCGTTGAATTTTCCTGTTCATTTACGTCCCCTTTAAGTTACTCCGCCTCTCATTTCATCACATCGACAACAATTCAGAAGTTTTTTTTTATTCAACTACGGAAAACATGAATTCAACATCTTCTAATGTCCCCCCCCCCCCCCTTCGCCCTCTTCCTGCCTCTCCGAATGATAAACACCACGATACACTGGAGTCTTTGGCAACTTTTCAAATCTCACACTCCATAGAACTCCGTGACGACAAAGCACCGAAGAAAATGTTTTTCTCCACGATAATTACATTGAGGTCGATGGAATACACGTTTTTATTTTAAAAAATACATCACTTAATTTAAACAACATTTTTCGATATTCTCTCGTCTTAGACTGAAAATGGAATTTAGTCAAAAAACGTCGATATTTTGTTAAATACGGTCAACAACATATTTTTTCATAATTTCAGATGTTTCGTTATTTTGACAATATTAAAGTTACGATTAGGATGACTGAAATTTACTTTCCAAGGAAACTTTCCTAATATTTCGCGCTGCCATGACTGAATTGTCGAAATTGAAGAATCAAAATTGAGTTGAAATATAATTTTCCTCGACCCTGAAAATTTGTTTGAAATTTGGATTAATTTTCCTCGCTGACGAGTTTCAAAATTATCGCGTAGCTTTTTCGTCAAGTTGTTTTCCGACCAACCCTGAAGTAAATTTTCTTCATCCTTCGCCCTGGCATATCCAATGAATTAGATATCCGGACTATAGGCAGTCTTTCACGACTCGATTCCGTAGATTCAATGATGAAGAAGGATGAAATGAAAATCGAGTGTTTTTGTTGCGAAAATATCGATGACAGAATATTTACTCGTGTTATGAGCGATGGGCCAAAGATCTCTTCTCGCGAGACGACGATATTGCCGATGTTTACAATCACTTAAACCCCTCGCTTATATTTTTCCTCCCTCGCCCCTGACAGCGTCATATTAACCGCGCCCACGAATATGTATAATCGGTGGAGGCTTTTGTATGCTTAGACGAGACGAAGGACGGGGGCAGCAGAGAAAAAAAAAGGCCAGAAAGTGTGCAACAAAATTCCCAGCCCCTTCGGAGGTCTCGAGTGCAAACCTCGGGGCTTTCTTCTCTCGCATGTGTACGCGAGAACTTCTTGCCGGATTCCCCTATACACACGAACTCCATAAACACACGCACTATATGTGCCAAGGGTGGCGTTAAATCTTCCCGATCAGATCAGCTATTTTCCCTTCATCGAACATTCACATCCACTCAACGCTTCTCTCTCCCAAACTGTTTTTTTAACTCTCACGTAAAGGATCTCTTCCCCAAAAGGATTTGAGACATAAATTCGTTGCAATTTCCGCTGCACTTTCCAATACGAAATTTTCACGATAATCAACTTTTTCGAACGCCCTTAGTTGAAAAGTTACGAAATCCTTAAGATTTCATAACGGGATACCATTTTATTTTTTAAATAAAATCCATTCTCATTGCAGAGCAGAATATTCTTGTACTTTGAGAATAATACGTGCGGTAGCTTAATACATTTCCATTTATATGAAACAGGCAAATTTTATTCATGACAGTTTCGTCCTTCGTACAGCAACGTCTCTACTGGGGAAACTTTTTTTTTTTCCATACATAAAGTGTCACAACTGTCGTCAGTATGCATTACCGTTTCCGTTACGTGAGCAAGAATGAGAAAATCCGATCAACTGGAATACATATGTAAAGTAGCGCACGCGAATAAACATTGTATTTCTGCCATAAATTTATCAATGGACATAATATTTGTAGATTTATCCGAACGATGAGTCACTTTCCATACATTTTAGTTTTTTTTTTATTCGTTTTTGTTGCCGCTGCATATACGCTCGTGGGTTTTTACGAGTCAGTCTTATCTCTTCGAACCCACTTCGTTTGTCACTTCCCTGTTCCTGGCCCCGTTCTTCCGAGAGCCTCCGGAGTCTCGCGACCGGATGCATCGAATTCGCGCGACGGTCAAGAAAAGTTGTGCAAACTCGGTCCACCAAAACGTGGCAATAATTTTAGTCACTTTCCGCTTGTCCTCGCCATCACAAAATCTGCAGAAGTAATTTCGAAAATTCGTAAATTTAAATTCGAAATAAAATTTCGTTACAATCTTCTTGACTCCTGAATAAAATTAAAAAAAAACAAAACGTTTGAGCAACCGGGAAGAATTTTCACTTACGCCGAAACTCAAATTCAAAAACTTAATTTAAACTTGATTAAAATTTGTATGCCATTTCAATTGAAATTAAAAATAATTTTAAATAGAATTAAAATTACAAAAAGAAATTTAATTAAAATGATTTGAATGCCATTCAAAAAAATTGATTAACTGCCGAAAATTGACCTTTTCTTTCGAAAACTCAAACCAGCAATCATTGAAGTACGTGATCTTTTGTTTATTCGTAAATTTTCGTCCGAAATGATGAAATTCCGATATTTGTCAAGTTCAAAAGTATTTTCCCATCATGGAATGAATTTGGTTGATAAAAATAATGAATATTCCGTTGTAAACTCGATAAAATCGGAAAACATGCACAGTGTGTGTTGCCTTGCATATAAGAAATGTTGATGTCTCTTACAGAATTAATGTAACGAATACGAGAATATTCTCGAGCATTATTCTAATCTTCATCCTCCGCGGATTCTTTCTGTATAATCCCTTAGCTATGCGATCGCAGCCTTTTCATACTCAGTCGCAACTATTTTTATCATTGAAACTTTTCCTCACTGTAGTTTCTTCTCCCGAATGCTTTGCTTCGTTCTCGCAGTGATAACAGGCTGAAGGGTTGCGTCAGTGAGCATCCCTTTGCATTTGCTCCCGAGAGAAAAGGCGAAAGAGAGAGAAAGAGAGAGAGAGAGAGAGATTGAGAGACAAAATGAGCGCATCGTAATATTCGCTGCGCGTTATCGTATCGCGCAACGCACGCTGTTAAACCGGCCAAGTTTCTCCCCCCTCTCCAAGGATGGCGCCTCTGCGCTCCCACTATGGCTCGTAGTACGCCAGTCGCCAGTCTCGTACGAGCTATCGTCGCGTTCGCATCGTTCTGTCGCGATTAAATTGCGAGTTGCGGGTGTGTGATTGATCGTTTTAAGTTTCAATACCGTCAACAGGCTCTTCGAAAGCTTCTCGTTTTTTTAAACCCTCGTCAACACGTCGATTAAAATTTCCAGCGCGTGTTTAATTTTTTTTTTTTTTTTAAACTTTAATATTTATTTAACGAGTGACGTTTCCAAGTTTTCTGTGAGTGTCAGTTTTACTCGCTTACGAGGCTGGATCCGAAATTGAAATACATTTTGTTTTACTCACGGAAACCCTCATGGAGGATGACGTTCGCTGGAGAAGGTCAGTTATTAACGCTAAATATTCTCATAGCCGATCGCATCAACTTTGTCCATTCCCTTTCAATCTTTTCCACTCGAATTTTCGCCGATTTTTTTCGACAAAAATATATCCATAACCTCCCATTGGACCGTCCCGAGCGGAAAGTAGACAAAAATGATACGACGTGTCTCTCCCATGCAGCCAGCATCCACACATATTTAAATAAAGACACGTGGGGATCAAGTGATTGCTCAAGATCAATATTTCCGTAGACTTTTGGAATCCCATTTCAAATACGATCGCACAAAATCCAGAAAAACACTCAACGAAAGTCAAGGTTCGAGGCAACGTCATAAAAACCAAAAGAAAAACAACTTTGAAGTTTGAAATTTTTTGACGATCCATAAACCTTGACCATGTTGAAAAAACTCTGCGTGCAAATTTTCCCCTTTACATTTTTAACATTTGTTCGAGCTCTCAAAATAATCCATTCCTTTAGAAATGGTGAAAAAAAATTCAATGCTTAATTCAGTCGTCTGCAAAAAGAATCCTCTCGACTTTTGCAGTCTCTTCATTTTTTCCACTCTCGTTCTCGTCTAGCCGAAACACAATGCGAATTTATAAAAGGGCTTCGGTGCTTGTAACTCGAAGCTATAAAACATATCTGTGTCTATACTTAATATAGGATATTCCATGTTTAGTGTGACCATTTTTTCTGTGCAAGAATTTGCATCGTTCGTAATTGCTCGATTAATCGAAATTAATCAATCAAATAATTCCACAAGCTTTCGTTCACTTTTTTTCAGACTCGGATTAGAATTTATTTGTCGATCGATCCAAATGGCGAGTGAAATAAAAAAACAAATTGTATCGTTCTTATTCGATCGTCCATGGATTTTCGTAAAGTCGTGTAAATCCGAAAAATCGAGAAAAAAAAAATTCGATTAAATGCGCCAATGAATTATGTAAATTGTAAACTCCTCGAGAGCCCCGAATCTCTGCTGGGCAATTTCTCAAAATCCTAAACCCACAGATTCGCATGTCAAAGCTAATGATCCGCGCTAATGACGTCGATCTTTCTGCACTGACTATAAATCTTCATATCTATTTCCTTGACGCTTTTGTCCAGCTGAGAGCTTTTCTCTTCGGGTGAAAAAAAGAATAAGAATTATTCGGGAACAAAAATGTGAAGATGGATCACGGCCTCTTTTTTTCCGCAAGAGACAGAACGACCCCAGCGACTGCATCGGATATCGAAAGATAGGGATGAAAAATTACGTGATTACATTTTCATTACAAACATTCGGGTTGCAAAGACTAGATATAAATTCTTCAGTTTTCGATGATAAAGTTCGTGTTTATTGTTGGAAATTGAAAATGAGTCTTTCCAACCGAATGAATAAACTTTTAAGTTCAAAAAAAAAAGATTTTATTGAATAATTGAGCGTTGACGTGAATCAAGGCGAAAAAAAAAAAAATTCCATCAATCATTGCCCCGTTGTCTGTGTAATTACTTATTTATTTTTCTGCTGTCAGTAACAATGGGGGGTAATAATTCGAAATTGTAGTTTACGACGTAACGTCAATGTCAGAGAATAATTGGCAAGCGATGGAGAAGTGGTGGGGGTTGAAGAAACATATAGAATTGAGAGAGAATTGTGCCGAGCACGATGGCTGTTACAGCAGGAAGGGTTGGAAGGAAAGCATTCGCGGCACCGGACGGAATGCGGGGGTGGCTCGTAGTGCACGCATCGACCGCTAGCGAGCGGAAGGGCGTAACCTTGACAATCGAGAAACGATTCTTACGCCCTTCTCTCAGGTTGAACTTGATTTACAGTCTGCTGTGTAACGTTATGTAGAATGTACGACGACTATACAGGAGTTTAATCGTGAGAGGACACGAGGAGGGTGAGTTTTGGTAAGCTGTAGGCCGAGGCTCGTTCCTCTCGTCGTTTTTGTCCTTGTCGTTTCTATCTACCGGAAGTAAAGGGTAGTAGCGTGCCATCATACCATAGACAGAGAGAGAGAGAGAGAGAGAGAGAGAGAGAGAGAGAGAGACTGTGAGAGCATGAGCGAAATAACAGCACGAGTTATGGGCCCGCAGTCGTCCTCGGCACCGGAAGAGTTGCACGGACAATCTTCCTCACCAATCCCGCATTTCCGTACAACCTTTTTATTCCCATATCCTATCCAGACAACCGAACGCCACGGCAACTCGATATTTTAAACCTTTTTGTCTTGGCATCTCATTGCGATCGTCGATTTCGCAAAATATCAAAAATTTCTTCACGCAGCCATTAAATCTCACGATTGATTTTTTCAACAAACTCCACCGTGAAATTCGCATTTTTTCATTGGTTTTTAGATCGTTCCTCAATGCGATTGAGCCTCATGGAGCCAAATTTTTCTCTCATGCATCCTCCCATTCGTCCAACTTTGTTTTAGAAACCAAAACACTCGAATAAAGTTGTATCGACGCGTCTCTATGGTGTGCCGTTTTTTGGTCACAATTCGGTCGATTTTTCTGTCGTTACGTCGTCTCTCCTTCTATTCATCGATCTTCCACTCTGTGTATACCGCAAAAAGCCTCGTGAAGCACCCGCGAGACACCCTCTTTGATTCACACGTACCCATGAAATTGGGACAAACATCCACAACCCTACAAAAAGGTTGCTGTGCATTTGATCACTGTATACTTTTCTATCTACACCCTCAGACGATAATATGTCACAAGGATATCAATCGGCTATGCATTTTACGTAGAGCAACACTTTGAAGTTATTCCTCTTTGCACTCATGATCGACGACGATTACGACCCTGCCTAAAAACTACCTGATTTTTTTTTTTCATCTTATCCAAGTTTTACGACTTCTTCACCAACTTCTTTATGAGACTTTCGGCCACTTCGTTCCCATAAAATTTTATTTTCTATGAAACGATTGATTCGTTGTAGATATAAACGGAGAGATTCGTGTGCTTGTCACTATTTAAAAAACCAGAGAACTGAAAATGCCTCGAGGCCAGCGTGAGAAAAGTCTTAATATGGGACATGACTCGAGGGTCAATATGTTTCCCATAAAAATAAACTTTCAGCTATTTAAATTGAAATTACGTAGACCGATTATAAATTATGGCGACGATTTACTCAATTTTTGAATAGCTCCCAATTAAACAATTTTTTAATGGCCTGTGAGTCTGGTGTGGCCCCTGGATTCAGTCAAATTGAAAGTATTCAATTAATCAACGAATATTCATCATTCGAAAGTTTTCTGGCGATGGGAAACGTTGAGAAAAAGTAACAATTTGATTAACGGGTTTTTCGTCACTCTTGATCAACACGCGCAATCTTTTTTTTTTTTTTATTGGCTTTTATCAAATTAGACTTCAAGCACAAAGAGAAAAAGTTGCCGATCTCCAAAGTTGGATAGAAATGCTGTTTATCAATGCAAATTCGGATAACGATTATTCAAAAAAGTTTTATTTGTGTGGAAATAACGGAAATCGATTATTCGAAAAATTGGTTATCCGCGTTTTTAGTCCCTACACAGGCGCTTACACGCCCTCTTGCTTGCACTCTGAGCTCTCGCGGAAAAATGAGAGTCGAAAGGCCGACGACCCCTCTCGTTCACTTCCACCAGCTCACGTATTAGGTATTAAGGGTACTCCGCTTAAAAATGCTTTTTCTCACTCTCTCACCCCCTCTTTCTCTCTTTTTTGTTTCTTTTTCTCCATTTGCACGTTCTCCCCCCCCCCCCCCCCCCCCCCCCCCCCCCCCACCAAAACATACAACCAACAACACCACACCAAAAAAGCACGCAGCCAGAGACAAAAAAATGCAAAATAAAGAGCCACAATTGCGGGAATTGAAATTTACACGATAAATTCGAAGAAAATAAAAATCGGGGTTGAAGCCAATTGCGCCAAGATGTACCGCGTTTGAGCCTGAAACGTGTTGGCGTTTACGACAATGTAGAAAATGGGTTACGTCGTTGCGGGTGGAAACTGTTGCCAGGGGGGTGTATCCACTCTAAAGCTGTCGGAGCGAGCTGTGCCTCGATTTATCGACATGTGTGTACACACTTGCTCGATCAACGTATCGAGTATTGGCATCCAATAATTGATTTTCAAAGTCATGCAAATCGCATAGCCCGAACGATTATTATTTTTATTTATTATTTATATATTCAGACATGGATATCTCGTTAAAAGCACGTTCGCACGATACGCAAGTATAGCAGAAAATGAAAAACGTGATATTGACGAAATTATTCGTTTTTCAACAAAATTTTACGATTTGAATTATCTCTTCGCGAAAATGCAATCATTCGGGATGAAAAATATTGAACGAGCTCACGTTGCACCAAAAATACGAAAATTACTCACATTAATATTGGATGCTTCAAATTTCGTGCTTGTCGTCATTGTGTTTGCTCCTTCTGTGATCGAAAACCAAGTGATCGTAGTGTATGAGGGATTAATATTCTAGAACTACTTAACAACAAACACCATACGTTGTCAAGTTTTGACACATTCTCAGGAGACGATGGTGATCACGTCCAAATCCCCAAGACCTCATATATTACGTGACCCTGTGCAAGGCTTCGAGCTTGACGGGGGGGTCGCGGGATTATAAAATGCAAAACTTTTGCTCGTCGCACTCATTCGTAATGGCAATATTTATCTTCAATCGTTCGATGGTCCAGTCATAGCCAGTCAGTTGGGAATTGTTGTTTATTTTTTTTTCTAAGTAAAAAAATAATTTTTTTTTCTTCGATTCGTATTTGAACGAAATGAAACTCTTGTCTCTCAGAGCGGAGAATCTGTAATCGAGAGTCATGTATTTACAGGTTTACAATTGTACGTACGTGTGAAATTTTAATCCTCGAGAGACTCTTGTTTGAAAAGCCCTTGAAGGCTTCCACAGGCAACATATCGGCACCCTCGCCTCATACCTATCGGGCCTATCGCGCCCAACAATAATAAATTAGTCGCCAGCGACTCCGGAGGGTTGCGAGGACGCTGCAACGAGGAGAGGGTGAAACTTGCCAAGCTGTAACCTCACGTACTGCTATTATTTCAAAATAATTTCAATCTCCCTTATATACCTAGCACGTTATACGATCTTTCAGAAAATCCAATTTTCGTCCTCGTCATTTTGAAATTTCTATGTCGCTTTCGGTTATTCAAGTGTCTTGGAGTTTGCAGACCTGCGCGACGTATTTCTTCCCTCTATGCGTTTCATCAAACGAAATTACAATCCGACGAGTAATTTCACTTTTATACCTCAAATTCAATTATTTCTTCGACTCGCTCTCCAATTATTTCTTGTAATTATTCCATTTCATTGTTTTTTTTTAACGTTCAATCTTTGTTTTAATAATTAGCTGGATGAAAAGTGTTGAGTGAAGAAATAAACGAGGAGAATCCGATAAACTTCGTTCAAGACGTGGCAGAACTTTCGGGAAATGTTTTATTCGAAATTGAAGGCGGTAAAACAATCCAGACACGCACATGGCCCACATGAAATACGTGCATTTTGCCTTTTTTTAAAATATGACGCGTATAACCAATTCAGCGGGGTTGAGACTCTTTGGGCTTGGCAAAAGTCGATAAAGTAAGGGTGCAGTTCGCCCTCGGTAATTCTACACAACCTGTCATGTTTTAATTGATGACAATATTTTATTTTATAATTAAGAAAATATGGGGAAAAATTGACAACATTTACTTGTCTTCGTTCGAGCAAAACCGCAGATCTATCGATCCGAAACGTTTTAGCAGTTGCAAGGAAATTTTGTTGGCATTGAGAGTCATTTTTCGATGGAAACGACGAACTAAAGTGACGAAATAAATGTTTTGATGCGACTAAAGATTTCCACGTTTTCTATGAATTCTTCGGCATGGCTTTTCGTCGGAAAAGTTTTTTGGCGATGTCGCCCATACCAAGAAGTAGAGGAAGCACTCTCTGCGAAGAGATAAGATATATCGTCCTTGCCGAGAGTCCTGGGCTCCTCTCGTACAAGGGATTATACACTTTCCTGCCTTTTATTTCGACGAGGGAAGCGACGAGAGCCATGTAACCACCCTCGGACATTTCTGTCCCTTCAGGCGCTGCAAAGCTTTAGTGTCTTTCTCGTTTTTCTCTACAAAGCTTTTCCTCGAGACACTATTCTCAAGCTCCTCATTTTTTTCTCTCCATTCCAATGTTAAATTTCATTCGCGCTGCTCGCGCGTCTGGACGTCAATCTCGCAGAGTAAAAAATCGCTAACCGACTGAATGTATTATAAATATTTTATAGAGTCCCAGCCCATCCAAGTAGGAAACTTCTTCGCTTTCCTGAGGATCCTCCGCGCGACGAACTTTTTAGAAAATTGCATTTCTCCAATTTCCCGAAAAATACAAATGCAAACATTAATTTTTATTCACAAATTATTTCATTCTTGCCCAAAAAATGCGAATCCGTTGATTATCGAAAATTCCGTTCTCCATTCCAAATAATCACGAAAAACAGATTTTTCCAAAATTTCACACCGTTCGGATTTCCTTCCAAGCTCGTTAAAGTTTCGTAGAAAAGCCATCATTTCGGTTTATTTTGCCCTCACCAAGCAACAAATAAAAGAAAAAAAAATTTCAATTTATTTCGTAAAAGGTGAATTTCGCTACGTGTACGATATTCCAATCCTTAATTACCAGTGTGCCTGCAATTCGGGACGTTTCCTCAAAATGAATATGCGACACAAAAACCTTCAGGCGAGATTATTTTCTTCATTAACACCGAACCGAAGCGTCAATATATCTTAATAGCGCAGCACACAATCCATTCACCTGTATTTACATATTTATACTACATCTAAATATTTATGTTGGTATATACACATAACGGCTGGATAAATGGGATTGAAAGTTTTCGCAACTCTCATCGCACCCGCCGAGCTCCATTCCTCTCGGCTTTTTGTATCGCCCAAAGTGCCCAAAGTCGAGCCCATTACGACCAATCCAGAAATCCGTAATCCTTATGTATATACATGTATATATAACGGTGCTATGTATGTGTATGAATACAGCGACTACATAGTGTCGCTATTATGTAATTATATCCATTAAAATGTATATAAATCCATAGATATACGAGTAGACTGCTGATAATAAAAGCGTCAATATAATCATCAGCTGCGATTAATGAAAGAATCCCATGGGAGAGACAGAGACGAAAAAGAAAGCTGATCGATCTTGGCACGGCTCTGCATTATGGAGGTTTTTATCCCGAGGCTCGAACACGAGAGTATTCCGCACGATAGCAATTAATTTAATAACTTCGATAGCACTAATTACTCGACGATACAATATTTCTCTTGCCCCGTACGTCACAATATCATTCCGCATGATCCATGAACATTGGCAACTTGGTACTTTCATCAAATTACTAGAACGTGAGAAATATTTCTTTTCATCAAGGCTAATTTGTCCAAAAGGTGAAAAAACATACTCTGTCTAGAATTTGTGCTGCACTTTTCTCGATTATCGTGATTGCAACCTTTCGTATGTCGGAATAATCGGAAGGTTGAACAATTACTCGGAAAACAGTTTAATCTTTTGACCAAATGTGCTGGACCAACGATTTGCATTTGAATTTTTATCGTTTTCTGCCGTTTCTTATCTTTCGACTGGACGTTATGGGCTTTTTTTGTCGCCTACGTTTTCCCTAGCGCGAGGAAACAACATCAATCTTGGGATCAAGAATGTCACATGATCCTTGCTTTTCTCGACCATTAACAACGAGGGCTTCTAATCCTTATAAATCACCTATATCGCTGCGTAATTAATTTTGCCACCGTGTGTAACCGTAACACCATAAGCAAAAGGACCTTTCGCGTGGCGAAAAAAAAAACTTCGTATCTTCACGGATAATCCCAGAGATAAATGCGAAGCTCACACGACAATAATCGTAATTAGAATGTCAGGATCGATGCGTTCACATCCTACAATCAATTCTGTGTACTCAAAACCACCAAATTATTTATTTCATCGATCCATGGGGTTTAATACTTTGATATCCATGAAAAGAAAATTTCGCTGGAACAGATCGATATTTTGTTCGATACGTTCGACTAAAGTTCCTTTAAAAAATCACAAAAACTTTGTCACTGCAGCAAGAAATATTGAAGAAAATTTCTTCCAAAAGTAAATTTGTATGATCCCAATCGTCAATTTGCCGACAGCTTCTTTGAAAATGAAAAATATTGTCAAAATTTTGAAATTATCGGAAAAATATTGATGTCGCCGTATTGAAATTTTTTGAAAAAAGAGAATCAAAGGGAATCTTCAAAATGCATAGCAAGCTGGGCGGGGAAAGGAAAAGGAAAAGATTTTCATTTTCCGTCTCTTCGCCGCTCACAGGAATAAACAGCGTGGAATAGTCTAGCGAGGTCTCGTAGTTTGTGTTGGGCGGTGGGAGAAGTGCATGGGATGATGCATCACAATGGGAATAAACGAGCGCGATGACAAGGCTCATACGCAAGTCCGCAGGGAACAGCATGTGGGAGTTATACAGGTAGCTGATCGCAAACGCCATTATTGTTAAGCTGGAGAGACCATGAGAATGTCTACATATAACCGAGAGTGACATCGGCTCATTCGGAAATGGAAAGAAAATACACGTTGGGTTTAATGTCGGTCGTGGACTTGTATCTGCTGCAGGTGTACACCACGCTCTCGTCGCATTCGATTTTTATTCATTTTTTTCGTTTTCTCTTACAAGTCGTTTCTTCCCATGTCGCTTATACATTCTCCCTTGTTTTGCGTGTTTTCTTTTCCGTTCTTTCGTGCTCCTCATTGTCTGCTTTCTCTTATTTCCGTTCATTTTGCTCTACGCATTTTTTTTCCTCCGCTTCGTTCTTTTTTTTTTCATTCACTCCATTCTTTTTCCCTCGTTCATCATCATTTCTCCCGACAGGTTCTACTTGCTCGTAGTTTTGTTGTTACCTACACCTCGATCTCTCGTCCGTTCTATTCTCCTCTTCCTTTCCATTCCTCCGATCAATTTTTTTGTTGCTTACATTTTTATCTCCTTGCCTTCCCTTTCTTCATTCTCCTGCGACGTATCCTTCCCATTTTTCCGTCATTCCCTTTTCGGCCTTCTTCCTCACACTCTCATCCTTCAACTTTTCTCCTTCTACCCATTTAGTTTCTTCTCTCGGTTTCATTTTTTCATACTTTTTATCGCATCATCCTACTGCCAGAAATACAGTCTGTGTTAGAGCTTCTCCATATACATCCGTCGATATCCATGTGTATTTCGCCATGTGCATGCACGATTCGTTCCATTGACGCTCACGAGCCAGGAACGAAAGAATTGTACGGACGAAATTGCTTTTTATTCGATTCGACGAATAAATTGTACAGCCTCGTCTGCTGCCCTGTTATAGGCACAATTCCTATCTTCTCGAACATACACTCCTCATGTATATATTTTCGTAAATACATGAATATCCATATGTATATCGTATTGAAAATACTATGTAGAGTATTCTGCAAGTTTTGGATGGTAGCCAAGCGCCACTGGACCTGCTGAGCACGTGAGCATCGTGGGCAATTCTTTCACGACGTATTTTCCAACGAAAATTCTCGTTTTCTATGCTGGGAAGATGCTCCAATGTGTGTGTCTCTTTTTTTTCCATATATACATAGATTGTGTATACGATTTTTTTATTCAACTTTTTTTCGGGTTAGTTCACACTGAGACGAAAAACGAAAGGAAGAAGCGAGCAGAAGTAAGGATTACGTGCTCTCTGGGTCCGTCACGTCGTTTCTTCTTTGGCCACACTCCAATGCGACCCCCCCCTGAGGACTTTACTGTGCATTCCATTTTTATTTTCGTTTCTTCAAACTTTTTGGCGCCATTTTTTTTTTATCTTTTTTTTTTTTTTATACTCTAACAGGGTGAACAGCCTCGTAAGACCGCCAATTCGGGCAATTTTGGCACTTCTTTGAGGTCCTTTTGGAAGCTGGAAGCTGCTGCGAGACTAAAAGGTCAGCAAACCTCTGAGCCAAACCGAGAAGTGACTGCTCCGTTGTTGTACCACAAGAAAACTATTACGAGGATGATTCATCCCGGTTGGGGGGACGAAAAAACACATACTGCTTAATCGAGCTACCACTCTCCAACGGAAAATAAAACAAATTTTAGCTTTATTCAGCCGCCTCGAGCTCTCCACTTCCCCATCAGAACTCAATCCTTCTCACTCGTTCTTTAACTAGCTTTCGGTTTCGCACTGCAGTTAAATTTGGATCGAGCTTGTCCCACATTGCAACCGCCCCAGCGATTCGTTCTATTTAATGTGGGAGCTTCTTCTCTTCGTTAGACGTCATTTGGACTATTAATATTTGGAGAGTTCACTTTTAGATCGATGTATACACGATTGTCTCTCGTCCTTTCACTAAATTCAAGACGTTTGCTTCTCCTCGATGAATCCTCAATCTGAAAAAAAAAAAAACAAAATATCTGATCAACGATTTGATTGAAAATTGCGAAATTTGCGGAATTGGCTCGAAAAAGAGGTTCAACTTTGAAGATTAAACACCATAATCGCACTAACCGTTTACGCTGCTCATACCACAGTTTTATTTTATGACTCCGAGTAAATTATACATAATTAATGACAGCAGTTGTTTGTGATGATCAATCAATTGCCTCGTGACTGGGAAGGCAAGATTTTAATCACCCTCTCCCATGTTTTGTGCCCTTCGAACTTGCGCACTTTGTTTTCTTCTGCTAACGAGGGAAAATAGTGTGAAAAACATAAAAGTGAGAAGCGTCAAGCGAAAACGAGAGAGAGATACTTGGAGATGTGCTGGCATTAAATATTATATTTAACCCTCGTACACCCCGAGGCACCGGAAGCCAGAGGAAAGTGGAGGAACCCACAGCCCTCCGGTTTCTCTATGGAGAAAACTCTCATTCTCGCCCTTTTCTCTTCCGGGCCTCGAGGCTCCAAGACACACCCCGACAAAAGCTCCGTTCCGTGAGAAGACGCGAGATGCTTTGCCGAATGATAAATCGACGTTTTCACCAAAGTCGAAACGGAGCAGCAGCTTACATACCGACCACGAGAACGTTTTCTAACGACACTACGAGAGCTAGAACAACCGGGAGAGCTTTGATAAACGATGAGAATAATCGAGAGAGTCTCTCTCCATAAATACATCAAAAGTCTGCCAGTTTTTTTTCCGATATTTTTTCACGATCGTCTTAGGTAAAAAGTATTTTTTGAACGTGTAGAAAATACATTATTGATCGTTGCTTGAACAATCACAGCCACTGATTTTCGTCCGGCTTTTTTTTTCCGTCGAATATGACGAAATTAATCGATTGATCAATTTTTAATCGTCGTGAATAAATATGACGCGATGATATTTGCAAAGCGATCCTCTCGCGATTGACTAATTTGACTTGTAGAATCATGTGACATTTTGAATGAGAAATATTCGTCTCTTTGTTTTCCAATTTTATCCTGGCCTGTTTTGAAGCTTTCTCTTTGGAACAAAGGCTGTTTGTATGGAACGAGAGAATCGCTGATGAAAAATAACGACAATTTCGCATGCCTACATCCCGCAGTACAATCCACATGCCAAAGAGTCCTATTAATCGCGAGCGCTTCAGCCGCAATATTGTTTCTCCACCCTCGCACTGTAATCTGATATAAAATATCGCTGCATTGCAGCTGTGGAACACGCAATTCAACATTCGTCAATATGTTCCATCGCTCGGTTAATATTTTTGAAAATTTGTCGTCGAACGGAAATGTCGACAAGAGAAGGATCGATTTCGAATTATCAATGACAGATCTATAATTAATACCAACGCGTGTCCGTTGTGAATCATTAGGGAAATTATATCAACGTGACCGTTAATAGTTCGCTCTCGAATACTGTTAAAAAATGTCACATTTTCAAGTTTAGTCATAAAAATTCAAAAAACTACAAAAAACCGAAATTTTGATATCGTAAAAAATTGATTGAAACATAAATTATCACGCAATTTATTTTGACAAGTTCGACAATGAATTATGATTAAAAACATTGTAAAATTAAGGAGGTTCGATCACAAGTATACAATGTTGCGATTCTGAACCATCTCAAAACCGTCAAAAGTCTCGAAAATTAAAGTTCAATCAAATTTGGTAAATACATTCTTTAATAATATATACAACGATACGATATTTTTCAAATTTTTTTACCACATAATACTCAAGTTATCGAACACTCAAGTGTGCATGAAAACTTCGATTTAACTCTCAACTATTCGACAACCATGTGGTAAAAAATTTCGAAGAAATTTATGTTTGTACAATTGATTCCGAAGAATGTCGTCAACAAATTTATTAAAATCCTTGGTATATTGATTTCGTGATCGAACCTCCTTAAGCATCTCCGCAGGATCGAAATTTAACAGAAATTCGTTAAAAAAATCGTCAAAATTGAACACAAAGTTTGTCTCACTCCCTGGAAATGGTTCTTCCACCTATAATTGCTTAAATAATTGGTATCCTTTATAACCCTTTGGAACAGTGAATATATGGGGCGGAACGAGTGCAAAGGGGAGAATATCTGTCACGTGGATGACACGTTGAAAATCGGCAGCCAAAAAAGAGTCAAAAAGTGTATTGGATGAGTCGAATCTCTTTCCACGAATTGAGATCGTTTTATGTTGACCATAAAACCCAATTAAATCGAGATAACCTTGTTATACCGACTCTTGATTCGTGGATGCACACATTCATACCGACGATATATATTTCTATAGATAACAGCATATAGGTCTTGAAAATGGAGGATCGTGTGGCTCCCGAGGGCGATATGATCGTTCCTGCGTCATCGCTTTTGCCGATATACTTGTCCGCAGGGTACGTCAAATGGATATGGAAAAAGAATTATCCCCCAAAAGGCAGCAAGTTCCCTTAACGAATCCGCCACTGTACGCAACAAAATTTCATTAACGTTGCATTTATTCTGCAGAGGGTGAAAAAAAAATTTTTAAATTAAAAAAAACGATTTTTCTCTTGTAGAATTGCTTGAAAAAAATTAATCTACTCATCGATAAAGATAACGATCATGGGATTGTTGCTACAAAAATATATTCTTCGATACTCCCGACGCCATTCCCTCTTGTAGGCTCCGTCTTTATTTCTCTTTCGTAAAAGCTTGACTGTGTCATCTCGCGTCTCGACGAGAATAAAATAGTAAAAAAAAGTGCAGTGACAGCACAGATAGGAATAGCTCTGACAAGTAAACTGACGAAGCTTTCGAGAACGAGAGAAGCGTGAAGACCACAAAGTGCCTCGACCTTGTCACGAAGCCGAAGAAGTCTGTGCGTTCAAGTTTAACAACATGAGAGGCAAAAAAAACACACACACAAGTTAAATCCAAAAGCTCTTGGTCTTTTAGTAGATGGAATAGAGCAACTCTGAGAATTGTTTGCTTTTTCAGGTCCTCCTCCTCCTCAACCTCGCTCTCTCCACTCGTTATTTTTCTCTTCATCATTATTCTCAACCTTTTTTTTCAACACGTGCGCAACATCTGCGTCGTTTGACGATCTCTCTCGTATACGACTGTTGATTTTTTCCAAAGCCAAATACTTAACCGACATTTACAACTTTTCTCTGCAGATTCTCTTTGAATAATTGAATCTAGATTCTCGTCGGTGTACAAGATTTCTGGGCACAAAGAGTTCATCAGTTGTTAATTATTTAGTTGAGTGATTGGAGAGAGACAAACGGGAGGTAAAGATTGTGCGCAAAAGTGTGCGAGGAAGATGATTACAGGAAGGAAAGTGCTGAGACGAGAGTCGTGATGACGTCCTGGGCACGAACTTATTCCGGCATCCTTTGAAACAAACTCTTCCCGGGGGGAAAATTCGCGAGATGGCCAAAATTGCAGCTGATTTTCCTTGAGCTATAATCCCCGCGGTTCTTCCTCTTTCATTCGATTTTCATCGTTAGTCTCCTCGGCCTCCATCCATCGTCTTCTACTCCATTAATAATAATCCGGATACAAAGCGCAATCGTTTGAGAAGTGCTTCGCAGAAGCTTTCTTACTCAACTCAAACCCTGATTCTTATTCAATATTACCCTCCCCGTGAGTATAAAATATGAAACATAAATCATTGACAACCAAAGAGTCAAAAACAATGTCCATCAACTCAGAGCTACTGCGCTTTCCCAATTTTCTTGAAAACCAATATTTCGCCCGATAATTCATGCTCATTGAGTTTCTTTTTCCTGATATTTTTGGAGTCAATCAATTTACTGGCATCATAAACAAGAAAAAAAGCAAAAACTCAACAATTATCGAAATGTCAATTTTATCCTGCAACAAAAATATTATTTTCGTAAAAATCGTTGAAGCTTGCCATCTTTTATGTGACAATTGACTACTCGACAACGAATCGAGTGACATGTCCTTGAATTCTGGGTTATTCTGATTCGCTCTGTCTGTTTCTTCCAAAACCATAATTAAAAGGACAACACATGATCAACTAAGAATTAAAAAAAAAAAAATAAAACCGAATGTTGAAAAGTTGAAAAAAAAGGTCAACCGAACGACATGGTCCTGCGAGCTTGGGCGTAAATTTTGTTGAAGTTGACGAACAAAAGTGGAGCAGGGGAAGTGCAATTCCATTGCGAGATCCATATCTTCAGGGTATCTCTAGAAAACTCGTGGAACGAAGAGCTTAAGGGGCTGGGCCATGACGTCATATTTGGAACATTCTGACCCATAAGGAAGTTTTGCTGACGTGACCCAGAAACGACTGTGCAGAGGACGATACGCGCTCGCCGTTATCGACGATTAAGATCAGCATGTTGTTAGGAAATATAAAAAGTCTGCATATTTCGACTACTCCACGAAATTTGAGAGGGCGGATTCGCCTATCTAAACCGGAAACGTAACAGAGGGCTCGTATTCCATAAACCGGAGTTCCTGATCTTCTAGATTAACTTTACAGCCAGGAAACGGCCGGATTCAACAGTCGATTATCTTCCCTCAAATAATATAAAATAATTCAGAAAACGATCAACGCGATGCAAAATTCGGAATTCCTTCAGGATAATTGTTACCCCCATAGGATCCTTGATGAACATGCAGGATACGGGATTTGACTGACACATCATTGTGTCTGCAGATTGCAAGCACAACGCCGCCGCCCCCTATTCTTGTCCAGGCGAGGGTTCAAACAACACGACGCTGCCCCTAGTAATTTTCCAAGAGATTAGACACAAGAGCTAGTGAACGAAATGCTTTCCACATTGATTCCGCGGCTGATAAAGGAGACATCTTGTGTCTTCAAACTGCAGGGAGTGTCTATGAAATTGCAGCAGCCTGAAATTCTCTCAAACGAGAAAGCAACTATTTGTCATGACAGACAAGTTCGTTACGTTTTCATCCACTGTTTCATGAAAACTTCAAGCTTTGCTCGAGAATAAACAGAATTCCGTTGCATTCCAACTCTGCAAACTTCAAGGTCGTCTATTTACTAGGTAATTATATATTTGACATGAAACATATTTTCAATACACTCTCAGGATTTAAGGAGAGATTCGTTTCGATGTTACGAGATTGTGTAAATTTTTCATCATTCACGAAATCGTAAAAAGTTTCGACGTTCATACGAATTTCGTTTTTTCTCCGTATTTATACGAAATACGAAGGGACGCATGTACCAGGAGCAGCACCAGACTCGATCGGCCGTTTCCAATTAACACTAACGAAGTACCTGGCTTGGCCATGTGAAAGCTGATTTTGAACTTGAATTATGCAATCCTCATCCCGAACTCTCTCGTCTTCCTTGCATCACTTCCCCTCCCGCTGCTCCTTCTAACCATCCCGAAGGGATGCTGTACTTTGGACTAGACACAGCGAAACTACCCTCTCTCTGTGGTGAGATGGCTGCTTCTCCACATGAACCCTTTCCGCACCGGCAAACCCGAAGCCAAGCGAACACACGAACTCTGTAGCCTTTCTCATCACTCTCCCTTCTCTCTGGTGGCTCTCTCTCTCTCTCTAGTTTCTGTCTCTATATATGCTGGTACATTCTCGCGCACCCTGCACACTCGTCTGCATTCTCGCTCATCCCTCGGCCCCCACTTCCTCCCTTGCTCACACTCTCAGACTTGCTCGTTTCAACCCTTCCGCAACTCGCGCACCCATATTCGTATGTGCCTCGATATATCTGTACTGTTTTGTCTTCACCTTAGTCTCTGTACAACGCTCACCGCGTCGGTGATCGTTCTCAAGAGCCTGCCGGGTCGGCCCTTGAATAAAAATTTTCCTCCCAACCCTTTCCTTCGTCCGCCAACTCTCGAGTGGGGCACTTTTTGCCCTTTTACTCTCCCACCCCTTGCTCTCATCTTACTTCCTCCGAGGCATATCGCTCTTTTCTCTGCTGTACCACATTCTTCGGGAAAGAGAGAAAGCCACTGCTACCGGAGAGACTCAACACGGAACTCCTCTCTCGCTATCCATTCCACTCTCACCCAACGAGAACCGAACAATATTAATTTCCGATACATTTTCTATACTCTACGAATTCTCTTGGGCGTCCACCGTCTAGAGATTACTTCGCCGGTAAATTTTTTTTTTTTCAAAGCCTCATGCTTACGAACAACTTTATATTCACCAAACTACGATAACAAGATTTCGTTTCGACATTTACGTGTTGCCAAGTAATCGGGGATGAAAATTGAAAAAAAAAAAAGAAAAATTATGCACTCCACTTTTTTTGTGATCGTACGAAAAGTTGATGCGGAAAATCCAGGAATTGCAACTGGCTGGAGCACTGCAGGGACAATCAATCCATTTGTTTCGGTTCGATGAACCTCGATTTTTTTTCTCCAAGTTAAGATCGAACATAATTATACTTTGAAACTTGTTCCAAGTCACTCAGGGAATTCTTACGGAGTGGAAAGCCAATTTTCATCTTTCCAGACTTTTCAATTGAAGATGCCTCTTGAGTTAAGGAAAAAAAGCGATTCGGCGAAGCGTGGCAGAAGGGAAAATGGTGAAAATGTTTCGAAGCTTTTTATAGCGAGTTAGGGTGAAGAGCAGTGTGGATTTTTCTACATAACAGATAAATATATTGCAGGCATCATGGTGTCGAAAGAAAAGAAAATAGCTCCTCGATTTCTGCACCTTAAAAATTGCCATGAACGAAGGCACGTGTACGAGCGTTTTTGTTCCACGTAGAGCCATCAATTTCCGTCGCTAAATTTCAAGTGCAACAGCTGTGCGTTGTGTATAGTAAAATTGCTCGTACGTAACGCAGTTCAAGGATTTCGCTATGAGTTTCCGTACAGAAGCCTCTCCGGCAGTGCTGTATAGTAATTAGTAACGGCAAAATAGGGTGTCATTGGTGCGGTCAAACCTCCTACACGAATAACGTGAGTGGGAGGACTTGTGCAGTGATAAACGGAGAGTGGGAGGCTTTTGGGAGAAGCAAGTATCGAAATGAGTTTTACGCGATTTTGCATCGATCGAAACAGCCCGTAGATCCGGGGGTTGTATTTGTTCTAGTGTTGCCTGGGGGTTGCGAGAGAGCTCAAGGGTTGCCATGGTTACGAGCATCGCGCCCCGCCACCTGCCAGGGGTGCTCACTTCGAACCCTTTGCAATTCATGTCGGTCTCTCTCCTTTTCCTCTCTCTCTCTCTCCTCCCCTCTCCATCGCACTGGGGATTCTGCGAGGAAGGTCCTCTCGGAGCAGGCTCTACAATTCAAACAGGGGCTCCTTAATCCTCTCGTGAAACAGTCACCCAAGTTTCTATCGCAACAAGATATTTAAGGCTCGGCCAATTCGCCAAGCAAAAAGACTTTACTCCAAAAACAATATTCCCCACAGGGACGTTACTGTGCACAGGATTAAATTGCAATTCTTCCCTATTATCGATGAGTGCTTTCACATTTTCTATTATTTACCACCAATCTACAGGTCTGATCGAAGCTTGACCTTTACCACTTGCAACACACTCGAGTCTTATCCGAGAGCTCTTTGTGCGATTGAAAAATTTATTACCGCCCTCGATCCTCACGTCCAACAGCTTTCCACCAGATTTTTTTATATGTCCCTTCGTCAGGCCAATAGTTCACATTGTGGGCGAAGTAACAGCCCATGCTTACACATATTGTGGCATACCAAAAAATACACCATTTCCCTGAACGTATATTTTTAGACTCTCGTGCTGTGGCTCGAAATAACAAATGCAAGTTTTTACGAATATCTTTTATCCATTGATGTTTGCAATGTTTTTCAATTACTCTAAATGGATCGCCAACGAATTTTCTTGAATTACACACAAAAAAAAATATATATATATATTTTTTCCCGAGCGAACGAATTGGCGAAAAATGCTTTTCGGCGAATCAATTTTGTTGAGTATTTTCGCCTCTTCAATTTAAAGTGCGAATTGGCCAGGGGATCTCGAAAACCGAAGCCACGAATCGCGAGAGTCCTTCACAAACAAATTTTACAAGATAATAATAATCGCAGACTGTTTTGATGGAAACAAACAAATTTCAACAAGTCTATGGATGGAAAATGATTGAAGTGAAAAATAATATTGAGCTGAGCACTGAATTCAATTTCGCTGAGAGTGATGTATGCCTCGTTCCTCTGGTGTTCTTTACTCTATGAGCGATACGTTACGAACGCGGAAATGTAAACGGAGACTCGGTGTGCTCGCGTACCTAGTTATATTTTTACCTGTATTTCCACTCTCTGCTGCTGCAGAGTCTCTTGACAGCGAAAAAATTGGATTTTTCTTTCTTTATCACCGTTAATCATATGAGATTCTTTATTGTCATGAGCGCGATAATTATTATGGTTATTACGCTCGTTACTAGCGAAGAATCGATGCTGCAAAAATGGTGAAACGTTTTTTTCTTCGTGTTACCAATTTTTCGAAACTTTCTCTGCAGCATAAATGTTGTCTGGCGTTTGACACTTGTCAGAAATTCCATTAATTCGTTTCTGCAGTTTGATGGGTACGAGGGTGAGGGCTGGAAAGTAATGTGTGTCTTTTTTAACCGAAAACCCTCATAAAGTCTGTAATTCCCTTATTCTTTCATCTCGTGCGACGATTATCGTCGACGAACATTCTCCATTATGCGGGTTTTTTCTTTTCACCCATTTGGTACAACTTTGCCTTTATCTTCTTATTTTTTCTTCCGTGTCCTCGCACTCCAGCGAAATGCAGTCCCCCCATGGGCTCGCCAAACGGTCGGCATTAACATACGCACTTTGCCTGTTGTGCGAGACTAAACGACACCCTACTGCGTCGATGTTCTCTTTTCTTTTCTCTCTCTCTCTCTCTCTCTGGCTCAGGCGCCCGATTGAGAAGGAGCAAATGGAAGGGTGCGAAAAGAACCAGCACAAAGGGAGGCTGAGAAATTGAGTAAACGAGGGCTGGGCACATACAATATTCGATCTGCATTTTTTTCTCCTCTTTTCCTGAACTCTTCTCCCTGCTGATCCTCTCGAAAAATAGCCCAACGCTACAGTCTCGCTTTAACGAACCTTCATGCATTTATGAACCATCGAGAGTTTTACTCAAGCAGTTCACGAAATATCTACACCGAAGCTCCTCGCACGGACGAGACAAAACTTTGCAACTTTTTTTTCTCCACTCGATTTTGCACGACGTTGTTCCACTCACGAAAAACCTGCACATTTTATCTTTTATGTCAGCAGCCATTGTCCTGCCAAACGATTATTTTCTCAGACTTCGCCTCGACCGACCGAAGATGCTTTGTCAAGAGGCTCTTCGTAGAATAGTCAGGGAATGTGGGTGATGTAGAAAAATGTATTTTCTAGCCCGAGCCAAAAAATTACGGTCATCCAAATTTAATGAAAAACTTTCACTCTGTTCAGAAATTTCATCGAAAATTTCTTTCGTTTATAATGCACCATTTAAAGGCCTATACACAGTTGGAATCTACGAATTTTTTGACCTACTCACCCTCTCAAAATTCCTCGCTTTATCTTATTACTTCCTGTAAATAAATGTATGTGCATTGTCCACAAACCTTTGAGAATCTGACCTCACAGTCGTATTCTTGCTGGCCAGCATCCAAAAACTTTGAACGCGATACACTCTCGTCCGCGTGCCATATATTTCGCCACGTGTGTTCTCACTGGCCTCCAAGTGCCAAGTGAACTCGAGCACTTTTCTACTTATAGTGTTCAGCTAAAATATCTACTCATTTCACGCGTTTTTACTTCGATGATGGAATTGCCAGAAAAAAAAGTCGCAAAGTAACAAACGATTCGAGCTTGAGAAAATGTCTCAGAAAAAAGAAATGAACAAATAAATGAAAGGAATGACTTTTTCGAATGAAAATTGAAAAAAAGCAATTGCGAGGGATTTAGGGATACATGTTCAGAAGGTTTTTCGTTTACCTTACGCACGTTGAGACGCGGAGGAAAATGAGATCTGGGTCAGGGAGTGCGGGGTACTGTGACGATGAAAAAAGAGAAAACCACACCAATGGGTTGAATGAGACCCCAGAGAAATGAAAGAGATACACTAGTGCATGGGAGAGAAGAAGATTCGTTACTGGTGACGATAGCAGGCAACGAATCCGGGGCTTCCCCCGAGAGATCTCGGGCAAAACAGGTCGTTGCTTCGTCGCTCTTTGTCGTGTGGCTTGAGACGTTAAGGAGAATAAGAAGAGGACGAGGGGGGAGAACGGAGACAACGATATGTGGAGAAAGAGATGGAACAAAGTGGAAATACAAGGGGAAGAGAGCGAGAGGGAGAGAGACTAAAAAAATAAAGAGGATGCGTGTCGCTGTCGTTGCGAAATCCCCTCAAGACTCATCTCCTCCGCAGCTCTTCATACCGCTCGAGGGTTGCTCGGTTACCCGTTATTGTATGTATTTTGCCAACGTTCTAGCCAACCGTTAAGGGCAAATTTCTTTTCCACCCGCACCCTCCTGACGAAAAATCATTTTCTTTCTTTTTCGCGCTCAATAGATATTACGATAAATCTTCAACCCTCTGAAATGGCATCAGCCCTCGATGCTGCCACAGGCAATATTTCTCTCCCTTCCTCACATCCTCGTAATCACGCATTTCTTATTTTTCATCCTTTTCCTCATCACTTCTCTCACTAGCAACTCAAATCGCTCGAAAGATCGCGAAATTTTTCTTTCACGCTAACTAAACTCGAGTATACTTCGAGAATTACGTGCGACGAGCATTCCCCCCACGCACTTCATTCACCAACTCCTGCAGGCTACGCTATCCTAACGCTTACGACAACCCCATCAACATTTTAAAAGCTTTCACCATCAAGGACAAATTAAAAATAAAAGCAATTGAGCAATTCTTTCCAGTCGCTGCGATTATTATTTTTTTCCTCATTACGAGGCTCGAAATTTCGAGGGTCCGACAGGCCCAATAATTAATCGCGGCGCAGTAACTTACAACGTATCGAAATGCCTTGCCAATGACTGTGCGTCATAATTCAATAAATGATCATTGCCAAGAATGCAATATTGTTCCGGAAAGCGTGACTCGGCCTCCAATCATTGTAAAAGTTTTCATTGATTTTTGTAATTGATTTTTCCACCGAATGCGTTATTCAATTGCTGGGAAGGCATTTTTGGTATATTTGTCAGTCTCGCTTGGATCTTTTCTCTGAATTCTCCACGGTGAGTCGTCGTACGTGCTCTCAGAGCTGAGCGTCACCTCCCTCTGACTGTTTCGGCTCTGTGACTCCCAGAGGAGTAATGTCGACGCTGTCTATCCCTACCAATCGGAATAAAGAGAGAGAGAGAGAGCCAACGAGTCTCGACACTTCGCGGAACACAGCTGCTGTAATCCTTCCTTGCCAGTATACTCACCGTCTGTTTTCCTACAGAATCGGAGAGCTGAGCTACTTAAGATCTCAATTCCTCGGAGAGCGACGATTACTACTCAATTCTTTTTCCCTCGACTTTGATTGGGTACGATGAATAACAATAAACTGCTCAACCGTCGTGTATCTATAACGTAGAACCTTTGCTCCAAATTTTTCTAAAGAAATTCAGAGTTGGAAAAAAATATTTCAATCCAAAATCATCATCGTCTTATGATGTTTATTGAGTGGAAAATAAATTTATCCGAGGAATTCACTATGAAGGGTGAAGAAGTGTCAGGGCTTAAGGATCTAAAAGAGAAAGTGATCTCATTTAGTTTCACGTTAATTGAAACAGAAATTGGGTTCCATTGGGGTTCATGAGAAAGAGTAGAGATTTGTAAGATGCAATTTATAAACAAATGACGAGTTTGCGCACTGTGAATAGAGTGTAATTGTGTCGAGAACAAAGAGTAAAAAAGCTCGAACGTGATAATCGAGTTTGCCTCGAGTGTAGACACTGCATATTCGTACTTCAGTCACGTACTGTCTCAGACTGCATTCTGCATTCGCCCAGAGATATTACGGTGAGCGTAATCTCTCGACACCTTTTCTCGCTATTCCATCCCTTCGTACCAGCCTCGCCGACAACCCCTCTCGGGATTATGATATATATCGCATGTTTTCCCTTCACGTCCACCTTTATGAACAAATTATAACTTTTTGGTTTCCACGCCAGCACAGCAACGCTTCAAGAGAAGAGGAAAGCAGATCTTGCTTATGGTAAACCGCAGTTTAAAGCGAAAAGGCGGGTGGGAAGAGTAATTAAATATTACAGGCCCTTGGTTCTTCGTCTCTCGCGCCCATCAGTCTTCCCTTCCTGCCTTCATATTTTTTCATACTGAGAATAAACGTTTCAGCAAAAAAAATCAATCCCGAACAATTATTTCGAATGCAAAAACAAAATTTCACAAAATTAACGACAAAAATGAGCGGTTACGTGTTTTGTACTAGTTTTCTGGAATTTCCGAGCTCTTCGAATCTTTTGCAACGTACAGTGACGCACGTACAAGAAACTTGTTCGAATTCGTTGAAAAATACACCGGAAATTATTGGTTATTTTTATCGAATGAAAACGTAGACATGTTCGCGTATATCTGGAGAAATGTGATGCACAAAAAAGGGAGAAATTAAGTGAAACGAAGCAAGTGAAACGCGTGAAAGAGAGAGAGAGAGAGAGAACGAAGAAACGATAGCACGACGAGGGTGAAACGCAGTGGGAGGCGGGCAAGAAAAATATTCAAAGAGGTTGTTATGTACACTATAGAAAAAGAGTGATAAAAGAAAAGGAGGGCGCAAGAGAGTGCAAATATGATAAGAGAGAGACTCCATCAAAGTGTATGGGGATGCCGCTTCATACTGCGTATATCGAGAGAGGACCAAAGAAAGTGTCACAGACCGGAATCAGTCTAACGGAAAAGGGATGAAAAAATAGATGGGCAGCGACAGGGAGAGAAGGAGATGGAAGAAAACCTGAAAGCAATGATACAGGGACGCATAGGAAGAGGAATGAGGCTAGGCACAGCGTTGGGGAATGAAGAGCCTTCTGATATGAAATCTCTATACAGTCTGATGGAGAAGCCAGCCCACAATTGATGTACAGCATATATGGGCAACTCTGTTAGTGACCACGAGCACCAGCAGCTTTTTCATTAATAAATAAACTTCGAGCCTTTCTAAGCGAAAATCAAAGGCTCCGCGTGATGATAACTCCATGGATATAAAATGCACTTTCATCTTCGATATTTCGTAATAATCGTTGGTAATCGAATCAAACGATTCATCATTGCTGTTTATTTGTTTTTATTTCACGTCCCACAGAAAAATACGAATGTATCGTGAATTTTGATAATTTCATGGACAAATGTTGGTTAAGACACAACAAGACGATCCTTTTATTCATAAAAAGAGATTGTCTCGTTTAATCTGGAATGTCACATACAGAAGTTTGAAATATCAACGATGGCTTTACGAATGTGAGCTCGGCAAGCAGCACGGCACCTTTATTTCCGGTAGATTTCAGTCTCTCTCGAAAGCACACAGATACTAAAAGGGAAATATTCCAACATCGGGAGGGCAGAACGAGATGAACGAGTCGGAGAGAGAAAAAGAGAGAGAGAGGGAGAGAGAGAGAGAGAGAGAGAGAGAGAGATCTCAAAACAGGGGAATGAGAAGGTGGATGGAGTCGTGGCTACCCACCACCATAATTTCCGCCCAATTTTAATCCGCCGCACGTGCTACAGTATCCCCATTTTCTAGCACTCTATACATTCGAATATATGAGTCTTATGGACCAGAGAAGGAGAGCAAAGTTGAGCTTAGCGATTCCGATGTCTGATGCAGGGGACCTGTGAATATTTTCGCAAGACGTAGTAGATTTAACTTTTTTTTCATGCATATAGTTACACGAAAAAGCCACATAGTACAATTTACTACAGGCGAAAATAACGAGAATTTTCCGAGATTAGCCATTCGGAATGAGGGCTTGTGATTTTATGTGGAAAAATTACCCCTGAGGTTACAGAGACTACGACCTTTCCCTCAGAACAAAATAACTGGCTAATAAATGCAAATTAGAGAAACTTTTTTCGCTATACAGTATTTCCATGATATTATTCAACGTCGCTCACGTGCGATATTCACTTCCACCATCTTCCATCAACTCTCCCATACGGAATGACAGAAAAATATGAATTCATTCATTTTTCGTCCTCTAAATATTTAATGCACAGTTTTTATACTCGTCTCATTGTTCCGCACTGAGAAACTGAATTCACTGGGTCAAGAAATAAAACAAAAGAAATTTCCCCATTCAACGTCAATATTTTCGTCTGGTGACTGCTACTCGTTCCAGCCAGCAGCTTTTTTATAATATTCAATTATCTTATTGCCCATGATTGATATTGCGTGGCAGGACGAGAATTTGTATATAGAAATTTTAAAATTGAATTCTCCCTCTCATTAAATACTCAAATAGAACTAATTAAGGGTATTTGACCGGAGTCGCCCTTTCCGTGGGTTTCATACGGAAAAGACTTAATTGGGAAGAATTATTTTTCCGACTGACATTTAGGAAGCTGTGGATATAATATGCAAAGTCGGTGGCTTTTCGTTCTGCCGGAAATACGAATCCGATTGCCGGTCCAGCGGCTGGCGCTGTGTGTGGGTAATTGAACAGGCGTGACAGCATGGATGGTCAATAATAAGGTATATATGCGCAGGAACGAGCAAAGAGGAACGATGAATGTGTGCGAGAGGAATAGAGAAGCAGAGAACGAGAATGGAACAGATTCGCCGAGTGTCACACGCCAAGGGGCCCGTCCTCCTTGCGCTTGGACAGTTCTCTTGCAGGGCGAGGTTTTTGTGTGACGAGGGAAAATCATTCTCTGAGGAAAGCCGTGGGTTTAGCGTGATGAGAAATCCCCGGGGGTTGGGCTATGAGACTATAAAAATTTGTAATTCAAAAGCCTGACGAGCAAGAACGAAGCCGGCTGGAAAATTAGCATTCGGTCGAAAACGCTTATCCGCTTTGAATATACAGGGCGTCTCATGGCGGTTAGCCAATGGCGTCCATATCGCGTTTTATCCACAATTTCCCATTGGGTATAAAGCTGTTTTCATTTTCTTCTGCAAGAGTCAACTTTTTCCGCATGTACTGGGTAAACGGTAAGAGATAGAGAAAAAATAGATATGAGCAATATTGTAGAGCATGAAATTTCCTATAAAAACGTTCCCTACGATATTTTTCTCCCTGTAGTAGTTTAGTCGTTAAATCAGATCGAACAAATACCTCATTTTCAAGGCTCGCCACGATTCGAGCTTTTCCATAGTCCCGGTGCAGTCGACGTGCTACTCAGAATCCAAGAAGCCCTTTGTCCCAGTCCAGCAACAACTCCCGACGAATTGACATTTCGACGGAAGCTGACTGAAAGTTTTTCTCCTAATAAAAATTCAAATGACTTGAAAAAAAGAAAAAAAAACTTGAGCAATCGGTGAACGAATCGTGTTTCGATATCAGATTAAATTTATTCCACTCGTAAGAAAACGCTTACAAACAGAAAGAAGAAAAGCGTTCTCATCGTCGTTTACATATTTTTCCTTTAGTCTTCATCCATCGCAATCTTATTGATAAATCGGAGGGAGAATAATTGCAGTGCGCTTTACTGCCGAGGGTTTAATCAACGAGAATAAAATCATGAAATATTTAAAAAAAGAAAGTGAAAAAATTTAAATGTACTTGGAGTTCTCGATTGTTACGAAAATACGGCGTATCGATCGCTTCGAAGTCTCGAGAGGTTTAATAGCTTCGGTGGCCACAGAAAACGTCCCCGAAAAATTCATCAATTTCTACAAATTCCTACATGAGCGTTTGAGCCAACAGAATTTTTATAGCGACCCGCTATAACCACGTGCCTTTCGGACGCCACTGTTTCCGAGCGATCGATATTAATTGCAAAAATATAACCCAGCCTCCCTAAAACTTCTGATACGATTTCAATTGATTCCCAATTTATTGGTCCATCGAAACAATTGAGATATCACAAACGCGTTGTCAACCCTTGTGCCGAGGGGTGCGACACCGAAATTTGCTGGGGGTGGATCGAACGTCCCCCATGTCAAATCTCCTCACGCCGGAAATGTGAACATCACCGTTTTGTTGGCATCAAGGCAAACAGCGAAGCGTTAACAACGAGAAATGAGACACGATGATAGTTGCGCATGTTGTGTCTATTACGCAACTCAACCATCAGCCGCAGCCATATACATATTAAAATAATGGTTCATAGTTTCGTGGATTCTAAAGGGAGAATCAGGCGGTCACGACTACTCAACGTTACGACCTTTTGTGTATCAACGCTCGATATATATGCATGGCAGAGATAAACTCAGTCAAAACATCCCTTTTGCGGAAATCAACCCGCCCCGAGAACCCTCTTGACCATCACGAATACACTGACCATCCCATTTACTGCAGCCGAGTATCCCACGTTTCCTGGATTCGCTCTCGTCTCACCCTCGACTATCCCATATCATGATATCACAACGGCTCGCCCAACATATTGAGTGATCATTTTTGTCAGTACAGCTTCGTCGCGAGCTTCTCCAGCAAAGATTCTTATCGTTTTTCTTATCCCATGTGCACCTTTAACGAAAAATCCACGGAGTCGTTGATAGCGAAGCCGCGTTGAACGAACCGTCAGGAAGAAAACGACGCTGGATTGATTTTCATTCATTTTAGTTGATTTATAAATAACAATGCATCGTCAAGGGAAAAGGGGGTTGCAAGTTTTGTCGAACAGTCCGATTCCGGAGCATTTTGAATTTTTCTATCGCATTAGCTCGGCCACGAAATTTCGAGTCCGTTGTAAATTCGTATAAGTGTGTGTGTGTGTGTGTGTTCCAGTTTCCCATGGTGAATGCATAAACGTGTGATTCGAGGGTTCGACGGAATCGCCAATATGGTTTCACAAAGCTCAAAGATGGGGGAAAAATCGATTGATTGATAATAATTCATGAACCGTCGGAATGATATTTTTGCCGGTTTAAAAATATTGCAGGAGTTGCAACGAACTGCAAGCATCAGGCAAACGTTGACGTTCGTTGAAAGATTCTACTCATTAAACATTTATTATTTTATACATTTTTTATCGAGAGTTCACACAGATATACAAATTTCATTCTTCACACAGTGAATAATTCAATGATTAATGATCCATTACACTGCAGCGACTTGTAATCGCATTTTTAAAGAAATTCCATTTGGAGGCGTCGTTCAGTCGGAATATGAAAGAAACTAAATCGAGGCAGGTTGCAATATTCAGCTTCGCAAGCGAGAGAAAATTTCGCGTTGCGACAGCGTACGCCACGCTACTGGTACACATTTTCTTTGTTAATATAGTGACAACAAATTTTTTTGCTGCTGCAACAAAAGTTGTACGTCAAATGTCATGTGCCGCAGGAGCAAAGAACTGTTGCTCCCGTAGCATGCACACAAATGTTGCTCAAACAGGAACAAAGTGTTACAGCAGCAAAGACATTTGTTGGACGAGCAAACGCATTTGCTGGACGAACAAATCATATTTGCTGGATGAGCAAATTATTTTTGCTGGACGAACAAATTATTTTTGCTGGATGATATTTTCGATCCTATGTTTGCCTACACGCGAAAATGGCTTTACAGCTGTAAAAAAAACAAAAGTAAAAATCTAATCTCACTGTTAATTCTAGTAATTATTACATTTCGGCGATGGTCGATAAATTAGCCAAATTCACTTGTCGCCGTAGCAAAAATTTTGCTCCAGCGGCACGGCATTTGCTATTCCGACAAATCTCTCGTCGATTTGCATTTTTCGTTCTTTTAGCAAATATTATTTTGCTACTATAAGGAAAATTATGCTACGGGTGCTTAAGGCTTTGCTGTTGTAACTAAAAGACGATTAGCAAAGGATCTTTTGCTGTCTCTCCGTGCGTCAATGCAAAATGGACCAATGCGAGATAAAAATCGTTTGCCAAAGATTCAGCAAGGGGACGGCACCCTTTTTCATTAACGGCGCTCGCGTTATTATATTTTCACGGGTAATTCGGTCAACGTCATTTTTCTCAATATTTTGTTCGGATGAATTATTTCTATTTTTCAATAATTAGCCATTATTATTATGTTTTTATAAAATGACGAAAATGGTGAACAATTATTGTTCTTGCCATCATTATAAATACAAAGATTATTACTATTTTTATGGTAATAAAGAAATATGATTAAGATTTGCAAACTAATTAGACAGATTCAGATTTTTTGCCACCGACGTGAAAAAATTAGAATAAAGCAGAGCCTTGTGTTTGAATAACGTTGCTCCGTAATAAAGAATGCAAATTTTTTTCCACCATCCGCTCCTTTGTTCCCGATAAATCTGGAAATTCGTGCTTCGAGTGAAATTTTTCCACTCGCTTTCCATGCCTTTCGCTTCGTCATCTCGAGCATTAATTAATTTGGTAAAATTTGGCATTTTTTTTTTGTTGGTTGCAGATTCGTCGTTCGTCCGTGTGGATTACCGAGATTACGTAGACTTCAGAGTCAAACAGAAAAGCGGCGGGGACTCTGTCCTCGTTAGAGGAAAAGTCAACACGTAAGATAAAAACTATGACGTTGTTAAGAATTTTGATTTAGAGCTTCTTGGCAATAACGTGAAACCGGAAGTCAAAGGCTGTGGGATTTTTTAACTTCAGTCAATTTTTGATCGATCCGAATCGAGTGGTGGATTTTTTTGTTGCGATTGAAAAGTTTATTGAAAAACGAGGGACGGACTTTCGTAGCGAACGGCCACGATTCACGTCGGAAAATCTCGATTTTCTTCGACCGGAAATGAGAGAATGTGCGCGATAAAATAGCGAATGAACTTATTCAATATATTTCTTTTGGTTGTATAACGCGATTGTGGTGAACTCGGGGAATAATAAATCAGAATAATATTTCGAGCGAAAGACTCGAGGATCGTGCGTCCTCGGTTAGACGTGGCCGGGACGTCCGGGCCTATTTTAAATTCGCAACATGTTCGGGACGAAGCTCCGCACGTGGATGGAGGCCCATATCGTTCGACCTAAGAAGAAGAAGGATCGGAAAAAGGGCGAAAAAGGATTCGACTCGAATTGCAATTCACCAATCAGCCACAGTGCCAATAGATCGCCAGCTCTTCATCAGGTATGGACCACAAACCGCATGCAAGACCAGCAGCCAATTCTTACGTCAAAGAATTCATTGGAATTGTTGAAATTTTTTTATCGATCGAGCCTCTTTCTCAAAACAAATTAAATTTCATTTCTCAGTTCATTTCATTCCTTATTCCCACTGTCTCTTCATTTGAGCGGATCTCAATGCTTTTCTTTCACGTTTGTGTTGTCTTGGTTAATTTCCAGGAAAGAGAAAAAAATCTTATACAGCTTTGTCAAACTTTTTGTTCGCCAAAGAGATGATTTAACATTCTTCTTTTCCGATGTACACACTCACTCGAAGAACGAGAGTTTTTTTCGTTCCCGCGAGCCTGGAGAGGCCCTCGGAGAGTTTTACCCTCGCCTACTTCCGTTTTTCCACTTTTTCCTCGTATTATTCTCTCTCCAGTCCCCCAGAGGTCTCCAAGGCTACCCACCCAATTAGAGAAGAGAATTCTCCGTTCCTTGTGCTTTTGTATACGATCTCGTCATCGCTCTCGTCTCCACGTCGCAAAGATGCTAACGCGCTTTTCATTCATTTTTCTTTATATAAACCGCGTCCAGACGAGACTTTGAAAAATATTCTTACAACACAGAGTTTATAAAATATTTGTCAAGGCTTTCGAGACTCGTTTATTCGAGCAAATAAAAAGAGCATGAAAATAAATAGAAAAAATTATATTTTTTGGAAAATTGATCGATGAAACTTTTCGATATTTTTGTTTCGGGATTAAGGTTCATCCCCTGAATTCGCCGGTGAAAAACGTCGATACGATACGTCTCCAAACATCAACGGGCAAAACGACGTACAACGGGGCAACGAATTCATCGGCGACTTCCGGTGGCACCGGAAGTGTTAATCTCTCGTCTCCTGAGAGCGCATACAGCACAGGATACTCGACGGACGGGACATCGCCGGGAGCGAGTTTTCCACCGGAATATTACATTAATATTCGCACGGGAACCCATTATTTCCAGAACAACAAAAGCGCTATTCGAACGAAACGACCCGCCGAAGAAAATCCCGCTTTGCTAAACGCTGCGGGAAATGAAAGGCTCGAGGTCAGACACGCACAAAATATTAACGCTATTAACGAAATAACTAAAATGACCAAGGACACGAAACATCAACCCACCAGAGAAATGAGAACGAGCACACCCTTCGAGGTAACACATTTATACATTTTTTCAAAAAATATTTTTTCACTTCCGCATTCAATCTTATTTTTCAATTATTTAAGAATTATTATATAATATTTCTTCACTATAGTAGAAAAGGATTTCGTTGTCAACGACTTGGAAAAATTTAATTCAATAAAAAAATGAGAAGAGAGGGCAAGCAAATAGTTTTTTTTTGCAACGAAAAGTACATGGAGAAGTTTTCACTACTGGGAGCGATGTTTCCTCTCTATTCAAAAGTTCCAATGCAGAGCAAATCCTCTTCTCACATTTAACGAGAGTCACAAGCTTGTTTTTATCGATGCCATGCTGCTCTTGGCCTTTAGACACCAATGGCAATGTTTTGAGAATAAAAGAAAGGAAAAGGGTTGACACTTGACATTTTCACACGTCCAAAAATCGGGGCGAAGTTTGTGTCGTCTTTTTTGTTTAGTTTTGGGGTCGAGAGAACTCGCTTCGCTGAAAATACGAAAGCATTTGAGCTTTGCCGCGTAATAATTCCCTCGTCGCAAGCGTCTCGTCAAGATGAAATATAATTACATACTCGACATCCGTAACGTTCTCATTAACGAATGGCAACAGTGCCAGGTCAACAATTGTGAGCTTTATTTTGGTTTACCTGCTCATTATTCGTGTCACATTTTCCACACCAATTTCCATCTCGTAAAGTTCACTAATTTTCAAAATACCACCATTTGTTTTTCGATTTCAAAAACTTTTTCCACATTTACCCTTAATGGGGGTGCAAATTATTATTTTTAATTGAAACCAAACGCATTTTTTCCCGCAGCATAAAAATTATGCAACTTTTCCATTATTTTTTTTATATCCTTGGATTATTTTCAAATTTTTCCATGGCTCCGTAATAATTACCCTCGTTTCATCAAGTGCAAAGAAATAATTCTGCACCCTAACGTTATGAAATGAAAAAAAATAAAGAAAAATTACATCGAAAATATGGCGAAACTTGTGTGAAACTTTGCTCGGAGATAGTGACAATGGGTTCGTGACCCAAGGCTCGTCACTGGAAACATTTTGTCATAGTTGCGAACGAAACAGCCACCGGCTATACTCTCCATCCCTTTTTCGTGTCATTCGCCCTTCAAAGCTTTGACGAGACGTCTCTTACTACGATATACACAAGTATAGCAGTCTCTTTAGCTTTTCTTGGGGAAGGGACGAGCATGCATTTTATAGCGAGCTTGACTCGCAAATGTCCACGAGAAAAAAGCGATTTACCATTGCCCGGGGGGCTTTTCCGTTACAAAGCTCACTAGGAACACAACGCGAGTAAGAATTTTTTTTATTTCAAAGGCTTGAATTTATCTTCTTTCGTCATCGAGACCATCGATAAAAGCTCGATGACGTTTTAGCACCTCCGCGAAATATGTAGCGCGCGGTAAAAAGCTTTTTCTCTTCTTCCCTCCTGCCCGCAGCATGGCGAGCCGGAAAAAAAACGACGAACAGACACGTCGTTTAATATGCAAATCGAATTACCAATCTCCCAGCAAAATGTGCGCCGAAACTCGAGGGAGAAAAAAAAAACCGGGTTGACAGATGGATTTTTGAGGCTAAAGGGCGTGGAATACTCAATTCGAAATTGCCTTTTTCAACGGTGTCAGTTATTCCGAATTCGTCAGACAGATAAAAAAATTTCTTTCTTTACCCGTCAGTCCTGATCGAGCTCTTCATCGATTATTTCGCCCTCGAAAATCTTCTCACATCCTTCAAAAGTTTCTCTGTTTCTATTATTTATTTCAGACATTTAGATTTCAAAATAAAAAATTGCAAATTTAATTATTTTTCCTATTTATTTCAGTCATTTTCAATTAAAAATTAAAAATTCATTCATTGTTATTATTTGATTCAGCTATTTCGCAATATTTTTCGAAAAAAAAATCTAAATTTTGGTGCAATTTCAAAATTTAACATTTTTCGAAAACATCAAGATTTTTGAAATTATTTAATATCGAGAAAAAATGTCTTCAGGGTACGGAAACTCCAAAAGGCACGCCCAAGAAACACCCAGCACAACAGCAGCAGCAACAACAACAACAGTCGATACAGCAAGCTCATAATTTGACAAACAAAAAACAAGAATTGTTGCAACATCGTCGAGCTGATTCTTACTCGGTGGAAACAACGAGAAAAAGTTTGACAATATCAGCCTCCATACCACCCCCTTTGGTTTCTTCGACCATGCAGTCGCCCAGACAACGTTCCCGGATACGTACGAACCCATGGTTATCCGCAAACTCTTCCGGCTCTTCGAGCACTGCCGGCTGCTTAAAGTCACGTTTAACCCTCGACGAAACGAGCAGCAGTTCGGGCCTCAAACTTACCGAATCTTCGGGCAGTGCCAGCGACGTCAACATTAATAATTCTCGCGAAATTGAATCCAGGAGGGAATTCCGTCACGAGAGTCTCAGCGCCGGACGAAGCCCGTAAGTTAAACATTTTTATCCACTAAATTTTCATGGTTTTGCGTTTTCCATGATTTTTCTATGGATATCAAAGTTTATTTCCAAATTATCGACGTTTGATCTTTCACTATTTTCATTTTTTCTCCATTCCAAATTTTTTTATTCGATTCAATTAAGAAGGAGAAAAGGCGTGAAAAAGTAAATGGGAGAAAGAAAAGTTAAATATTTGTATAGCTGAGAAAAAGTTGGCTCGAAAGGGCTGAGCGTTGGCAGTTGTCTGGAGGCGAATTGAATTTATTATTTCCCTTGATACTCTTCATATAGCTTACTCGTCAATTCTTACGGTTGCCGAGTCAACGATATATGCACCGATCCCCAAACTTTTAATGACAAAAGTCTCGAATCTCGAGCTCATCCCGAGATATTCTTTTCTCTGGCTCGTCTTTTTATTTTCATTCTTTCGTCTTATTCGACGTAAGTTCAACTCACAGTTGTTAGAGGAGAAGGATATATTTTTACAAAGTTCCTCAAGTCTCGAGAGTTCTCCAACCTTTTGTTTTACTCAGTTTTGTCTTTTTTTCTCTCTCATTTCTCCTTCGGGGATTGTTTTATTCTCAAACAGGATTAACCAGAATTGGAGAATTTCACCGGCCATCGATTTAAGGACTAAAGTACCTGTAGCTCTCGTAAGACGAAGCACCAGTAGCTCCTCCGCCTCCTCACTCATCCGGAGCATTCGATCCTCCGAGGACGATATCACGCTCAACGAAATGATGGGCAAATTTGACGAGAGCTACGTTTACGAGAAGGAAACCGATATTCTCTCCGATAGCGATCCAACTGACTGCGAGGATTACGTTCATTGCACCTCGGACTTTGACACCGGCCAGGACGGAGGCGACGAGAATGATCCTTTCGAAAATGACTTTGATTACATCGATAATGGCTCCTTCCTCGATCTCGACGACTTAGATGCCAATTTTCCCAACACTGGTCATTGCACTTATTTCACCTTTACTAGTGAACTCACCAGACGCAGCACGAGACTTCGCGAATCGTTCCTTAAGCGACGAATGAAAGAAGACAATGCTCAACACAGGTAAAAGTCATTACTAAACATTTCTATCACAAAATGTCACGCGGGGTCAATTTCACCGGGAGCCTGTTCATCAGCCTTTTGGTCAGATTCTATGTTTTAAAAATAGAAATGAAATTAAAACATTATAGCATCATAGGAGTCCGGAATGTATTGACTGCTGGGTTTTGGGAAAGTCGCCACTGTATTGGGGAGAAAAAAAAAAACATTTTATCATTATTTCATAAATTTTATTTTAAATAATTTTTTTTAAATTTTATTTGAAATGATTATTTATTTATTTATAAATTTATTCATTTCAAATTTTATCTTAAATAAAATGAAATTTTTATTTCATTTTATTTGAAATAAATATTAAAATTTAAATTTTATTTTCAATAAAATAAAAATTATCGCTTCAAACATTTTTAGAAATGTGTTTTCATTTTGTATATTGAAAAAAAAAACGCAATTTATTGGTAAAAATTTGAGAATTTTCACCGATTCGGAAAAATAAAAACAAAATTATGTTTCTGAAAGACACAACGCAAACAGTATAAAATTAGTTTTGGGAAAAGTTAATCACAGAGTTGAACTTTTGGACGAAAATCCTACCTTAAAGTTTTTATTGATTCATCGATGAAATTCCGCAAGGATAAGTCTACATTCTGTTCGTGTGTGCAGGTCGACGAGCGTCAGAAGCAGTTCGAAACGTCAGAGCAGTCGTCACAAAAAGTTGGAAGACAAACCGAGCGAGAAGCGTAAAAAGCGAATATCGCAGCGTCGGAAGCCAGCATTTGAGAAGTGCGACGATGCAACAGCGAATTTGAACAGGGTATTGGTGGAACGTATGCTGCTGAAGAATTGCGGTTTTAATCAGGGTAGCAGAAGCGTGGGAGGCACGCCGATATGTTTGAGACGAAAGAAGCATCACGATGTGAACGAGAACGTATCGCCATCCCGACCGAATAGAAACGTCACTGTGGATCCACGAAATTTCGTGAGTCCTAGTTATTTGATCAATGAAAATAAAGATCAAATGGTGAAGAGGAGATCGAACTCGGTGAGTTACGTGAACGGTAACGTCGTCAGGCATTGCCAGAAAATGGCAGGGAACGCTTACATAAGCACGTTCGCTTCGGAAATAGCATTGATCGAAGCTGACAAAGAAGCTGACAGGAAATATCGAGAGCTCATACTGGAGGCTGAAAATATATTGGTAAACATGAAAAATACTTCGTCTCCGGTGATACCTTCGCCTTCTCGCAGGATCCATAATGGCCTGGCAAACAAGAGGGTCGAGCTTATTAAAAATACCGAGCTTAATATCGAGTTGGCACTCTCCAAGAGTCGTAATTCCCAGCCTGAGTTGCAGAGTGGTAGCATCAAAGATCTTGAGCACACAAGCCCTAAGAGACAATTTAATCAACCCTGTTCACCGATTCATCGTTTTATGGAGAGAAATTCTTGCCACCCGAAAGAAACGCCCATTTACAAGCAAGAAGCTCCACCCAAATGTCCAGATTCTCCGGTTATGTCCAGAAGGACTCCCCAAGGATCTCCCAGTCGTGGCAGTTTGGGACGAGCCAGAACTCGGCAAAACGTAGTTTACGATCGTGACGAAGAACCATCCAAATTCCAAGAACAATCGAACGGCAATTACCCCATTGCCAAGAACCACGAAACCCGACTCACTGACGTTGCATTGTTCAATGGAAACGATCACATTCTTTTGGCAGCTCAAAAAGCTTCCGGAGTCGTTAATTGCAAAGAAATATCCGTCTGCAATCTTGTCGACAGCCACATTCTTCGCAAAGACGAACTTCCGACTTCGAGCTCTTCTGATTCCGACGATAAATACGAATCTGGAAGGAGAGCACCACTTATGACCTTCAGGTGAGTCTGATCAAAATTTTCACCGCGTCGTCCAGTGTCGATCAAACTAACAACAATATTTCATCATACTGACTTTAGCATCGTTGGAATCCAACGAAAAATTCATTTTTCATTCATCATTTCGATAATTAGAACAATTGTTTCAATTTTCCTCCTAAATTCAGCTCCCAATTGACAAAAAAGACTGTCTCATTATCTTGGACAGGTACTTTATGAAAATTTTGTCCTCTGCTAGGAAAAATAATCAGATTTCGTTGCACTCGAACGATGCGAACTCGAACATCGTCAACATGGCCGAGAAAATTTTGTTTTTAAATGCAAAGCTTTTCTGATTCACGTCTTTAAATAGAGAAAATTGTGCATTTACTTGAAAAATGAATAAGATCGAGTTTTGAGATGCAAAATGTTGAGATTTGGAGGCAGGCTCACCCCTGAGTATTCCAGACCCCGATGAATAACCTGGAAACTATGGTGTGAATGATTTTCCAGATCCGTCGACATGGGACCCATCCGAGAAAGCTCTTACTACTGTCCCCAGAGTGAACCAGTTAAGAGAAAAGTCTACGCGGGTAGCGTAACGTACGGAAGGATCCAAAAGACTCTGGGCGAACGTCACGTTGTACTGAGAAATTCTGACGGTGATACAGCCACCGATGACACTGGTATGTCATTTTTTAGTTTCCTGAAAAATGAACTACACATTGTACAAAATTATTGGCAGCCAAAAATCTCGTTTCATAAAAGTTCCAGCACTTCGCGATTCTCCAATAATAAATAACAATAAATAAAATAGATAATAATTAATAATAATCATTAAAATAATAAAATAATAATAATAATAATTAAATAATAATAATAATAAATCTGCAATAATAAGCGAGAGGAAATATTTTTTGTCTCTAAACTTTTTCCAACTTTTTACATGCTCTAAGAGCTTTGTTCATCAACCGCACGTTTTTAATGTTGCAGACGACTCGAGAAGATCGTTGCGAGAAAAAGTGGCCCAATTGCGTCAAGAAAGAATGGCTGCAGAGACGAATTTGAATGCTCAAGATTCTCAGTTGTTCCAGCAGCACATGACGCAGATACGAAGACAAATGTTGATGCATACGATCGAAGGATTGAAGAGAAGTCTCGAGGATCAGTCAGCTACTCTTAAGCAGACATGCCTACTAGAGGACTCGGTTATAAACGACGAGATGCCTTAAATTATTATAGGATTGTTCGCGATAGCCCGGAGAGCGTTGTTCCAGGATCAGGATGAAAAAAAAATGGAAATCTCAAAAAGGCTTCGCTGAGAAATGTGACAAGTTGTTCTCCTTGCTGTCAAAAACTCTAATTAACTCAGTGGTCGTTTGTCCCCACACTTGGTACGTAACTGTTTCTATAAAAGTGTCTGCCGGCGAACGTCTCTCGAGCGACGTTCGCCGGATCCTCAAAAGAGTGTTTCCGATGATCGAGAAGCTCAGAGGGAGCTGGATCACGAATCATTCGCCCGAGAGGCAACGGATATATTTTTCTGCCTATCGGTAAGGTGAGAAAGAAAAAAACGATTTCAAATAAAAATTCACGACATGAAAAGAAAGAGGGAGAGAGAGTGAGAGAAAGAAAAATATGCTGCTAAAATATTTTCTGGGCATTTTTCTTGTTTCTTTTTTTACACGAACGTAAAGTTAATAGCGTTTTTTATACGAAAACTAAGAGCTCCGATAGAAATTTCGCGTCTCACTGGTTTAACGCATTGTCGAATCTCGTTATGTCTCGATTGAGGTGACACGAGAAATATAATAAAAAAGGATATAAAGTTAGGCCCGAATGGCAGGTCACGAGGTTCATCCCACAGACTTGTTGCTATTCAGCACGTCGCATTTTTACGTAGCGATTCATTCATTTTCTTTTTTTTCATTAACCTCAGTAGGATCTGTACAGATCGTTAAAAAATCGCGTCGGTTTTCTTGCATATCGATAGCATCAAATTCGTATGGTATTAACTGTTAGCCATGTATCGAAGGAGCTTGTCGTAATGACTTTTCCGCCGACTCAAAATTTCATCGAATTGACAAACCAGAATTCACGTTCCTCGGAAAAGCATTTCTCCTCCAGTTTACTTCCAACAGAGTAATCATATGCACAAGGAAACTGAAAAAAAACCAAAAAGGATTGCAGCAAATATTTTTTGAAATTTGAAAAATTTATTTTCAACTTCCAACTGCTTGATGCTTGGCCCAAATAAAGCAACATTAATTATGAGAAAGGAAAGATTACGAAAAGGTTTGAATAAAAAATGCAAACATTTTTCAATCTTTTCATCGATTAAATCTTGATCCGACAATTAGTAATGATGACACCTCCTTAATGGGCCTATTCCAGGGGACGATGATTAGCTCGATTGTGCTTCGAGTCAGACCGAGATAATAGGGATAAAGAAGGATCCTTAAACTCAATAAATAGCCTCATTCATGCCCTACGAACATTCGCCCAATAAACAGCAGGGATTCGATTTTCCCACCCGGGAATGAATTGCCGAAAAAATAGCGACAGTAATCTTGCAGTTGCAGTTCAATAGTCAACGGTAAATTGTAGAGTATCGTTCACTTCGGGTCATCGAATATCCATCAGAATTTGGTTGAAAAATAAACGAGTCAAGCGAAAAATTCAATAGGGACTGGATACTTATGATAAAAAGCTAATAAAAAAATTATCTTAGAACCGGACGCATAGAAAATTGCTATAAAGAAGAAAATAATGTAGAAAATACTTGAATAGTGAGTAGTCGAGTTGAAAATTGTAACCTTAACTGTGCATTTAATGGAAGGCTATGAAAAGAACATTTACCCGAGCGAATAAGGCCCAATCCCTTAAAAATCCTCAGAAATCTCGTTCTACCACAGATTATGCAACTTGCTTCAAAGTTTCAAGGTCATGCTTCTAAGGTCGATCGTTTTAATGAGATCAAGAGAATCAAGAGAAAGAAGAGCCTCTCGTGGATGTGTCCAGTTTCTTTTTTTTCGTCGTCAACGTTCCTCTTAATCGTCAATAATACGATTTATGTTCATAGAAACAACGTCACTCTCGTTCCACCCACATCTCTTGATTGAATTAGCAATGAAAATCGTGATGTCTGATGATAGAATGAGGACTATCCAATCGTATACCAAAGATCATAATGGACTAGAAAATAGTTGATAATATTGACTCCGTTTCATTAGATTAACTTACGAGAGTTAACACTAACCATAGAATATTTAAAGAAGACAAATCAATTCTCAATGAAAATCGGTTTTTCTTGAATCTTTAAACTCTTTAGATTTCATCCAATTCTGCAGGGTGGCTACAGCAATGGCAATCAATAGAGTGCTGAATTCTAAACAATTTCAATAATTCCAAATTATGCTCCTGATTGAAATTCACGAATTCACAATTTTTTTCGTCACACAAAGCGGAGTTTCTCATTACTGACGAACCGACGATTCACATTATGAGTTGAACGGTCCAATATTCCTCAGGAATAGCTGTCTAAGCCAGTAATTGACATTCCACCAATTTTTACGAATAATTATCATGCAATTTCGACTGTCAATTTCGAAAGTATTTTATACAGCATTATTCGAAATTAGCACAAGTTTGCCTGATGGCCCATTGACGTAGCTATCTCAACAGTAGATAAAAACTGAAAAAAAAAATTGCACCGTGACATAGCTTCTTCTATGAGGAAGGAAAACCGATACTTTTGCGCTAAATTCCAGAATTATCATGACAATTAACCCGAGAAATCCGATCGATGTCCATTTTTTTTTTGCCATAGACTGTCGAGGAGCAAATAATTCTCAAAAAAATATCACCCGGCAAGAAATATTTCACAAACCATGTAGATCCTCACGCGGTTATTAATTTTTACTCGATATTAGAAATTGTAATTAACGCGTCTAGAAAAGTGTAGAAGTAGGAGAAAAGAAAAAAAAGAAAATACCCCGTAGATCATTAAGAGTCTTTGAAAATCTTTATTTCCATCCATGACGAGAGAAATATTAGTGCGACAAGCTTTCACCGAAGAGAACATACGAAAAAACCTTACGATGTGACTTTCTTCCATATTGAATAAGAAGAAAATGAAAATAACACAACTAAACATAAGTCACACCGAAGCTTTATCTTTTTCTGTAAATCTCATTACTCGTATGTATTATTACGTGCACAATATTATTTGCGCAAGTTTTTACATATTATAGCGCATTGTACAGTTTATTTGTTATCATACGATCGCGCAGATGTTTTTATAATTATAGACATAAGTTGCGAGCGACTAAAAATCATCATGGATTTGTTGTTTCATTTGTGCTAAAAAAACATTCCAGAGTTATAACGAGGACCGGAGTCCACCATCGAGATTCTAATATTTTTCCTCTTTTTTTAGAATCTGCATTTTTTTATCTGGGTTCACGCGGAGCGTCTTTGAATTTATGAACATATATATATTTATATTATATGTATATGGTAAAATATATACAGGAATTCTCAGCTCGAATCATTACTAACGGGATCTTCAGTTTTTATCGCGTACAAACACCTCATTTGTTAACTGCTGGGGCAGCTTCGAAAGAAATATTGGAAAAATCGTGTATTCGACTTGTCAAGGAGGATTTTGGTTAAAAACTGAAGGTTATGTTGGTAAGGATCAAGATTGTGGAGTCCTGTATGTACAGACTGAGATTTGTCACTCTAGTCAGAATGTATGGACAGTGCAGGGTATTGTTTGCAAACGAATGTGGAAGAGAAAACTGATAAAAGCGTCAGAAAAGAAATGAGAAGAAAAATATCATTGCAAACGACGCTGTCTCCATAAATTATTTATATTCATCTGCGTTCGACGAACTTTTTTGTATATGATTAATGGAATAAATTATATTACGTTGTTGGTAAATGAATGATAATATCGTTGTGTGGGTTTTTTGTTCATTGTATTTTCCCAGATGTTAATCACATTGAGTTTCAATTCGATTTACTTGATTCTCACAAATTTGTGCTCGATTTCACTAATGCTCACAGGTTGTTTCGTCTTTTCGCAATAATCTGCCCAATCGCCTTCCGTCAAGTCGACCTCGTTGAACGTGTCACCGTTCTCCGTTGCCTTCGCCGTCCATCCACCTCTCGCCCAAAAATCAGTCGGCTCCATACCCCGACAGTCAAAAACTACGATCGTCTCGAAACTACCTTCGCCCTTTGACGTATATGGCTTTATTGTGTCTGCCAATATCGATGCGCTATTCACTCGCGCACACATTTTGCATTTGTTTACGAAATGGCTCACTGACTTTCGGTGAGATTCTTCAAACTCTTCGCTTAATGAAACGTCGTTCCATTTTCCAGATACTTCGCCGCAGTTCGAACACGTAAACTTCAAACACCACGAGAACTCTTCACCGGCACTCCTGAACTCTTCAATGTTTTCTAATGTCGCTTTTATTTGGATACCGATCTTCACCATTTTTAGCGTTGAAGATTTTGACTTTTGTTTACTTTCTTTTTCTAACGGACGAAGCGAAGGAGCACGACACCGGGACCGGTTCGATGACTTGACGTCGTGGATTCGAGGTTATGTGAGATTGTTACCTTTTATGAGGCGCATGCGTCGAAAAACCTCTCGATGTTTGGCTTCTTTGGTTTGACGGATGAATTCTCACTTGCAAATTTTCAGAACTGCAATTTCTGTGTCAGCAGTTGGAGGCATGTTTACATACTTCTTTATGGGAATATTTATGGAAAATTTGTCTCTAGGATGAGAAAAAAGACCAGCTGGATTGAATCATATAAAATATTTTTTATTTACAAACCAAAACCTTGCTTTGACCTGAATCCAAGAAAACCAAGAAAACTGAGCATCGATATAATCGTTTAAGTTCGTCGATGAGTAAGAGGGAAATAACTATTCGATAGAAAAATGATTTGCAACTGTCTCACTAATTAAAAAAATAGACAAAAACGATATTCATAATAAAAATCTAATTCACAAGGAAAACTGTGATAAAAATTGGTATAAATCAATGGAGTTTACACGATCATACTGTCGAATCCCAAGAGCATCGCTTTGACAGTTTCACCTTTTTTTACCGCTGGTTTTTCTTGTGTTTTTCCTGGCAATAGGAGCAGTGCGTTCGCACTTCGAAAGCTGAGTAGTCTGCTGCTTATTTGATTTCCGGTGACGTATGCCTTGGGCACCACGTTGTCGTTTCCCCATTTAATATTCGCTCGAACGTATTCGGGTCGAGGATCAAGTTTGAAGTCGTTCGTTAACTGAAAATGAGTTTAATCGTCAAGAAATTTTTTTTTTTAACATCGATACTAATTTTTTTCCACATTTTCAGCCTCGAAAAAGAAAGGTTTAGGTTTATAGTAGATGCATTCGATTTGTCGATCTTGAAATATAATTTGTCCCACAATTATGAGTCAAGGCACTTTCTGAGGTCCTCAGGACCCATGGCAATAGCGAGCTCAGCTAGAGAAAACGCAACAAACTAATCGTGACAATTTCCCATACCTCGACTTTGAGGATCGTTGGAGTCGAAGGATTTCCCGACAGTTTATGCAACAAAGGCATCGCGAAAAGTTGAGCCGTGACCATCGCCGAAACTGGATTTCCGGGCAGGCACAAGAAGTACTTTTTTCTATCCTCATAAGTCACTGTAGCGAAGGTCGTTGGTTTTCCGGGTTTCAGATTAACGCGACCTACGATTTCAAATATTGTTAAAACCTTCGCTGTCTTTTCATCATTTTCTATTTAAATTGAAATTCACATCGAGAAATGGTTTCAAAAATTTACCAAAGTGAATCGCTGCTCCGAAAATTTCTTTTAAGATCGGTTTCAACATATCTTTATCTCCCATTGAAACGGAACCGGTTGTTATGAGAACATCAACGAGTTTCAGACCTTTCTCGATCCTGTCGACCATGGTTTGCACACTGTAAGAAAAAGTGCACTAGAAAATTGTCCTTGGAAACAAAATTGAAGAAACGAGAAATGAGAAAAATTATAGGAATCAGAAGCAAAATGATCATGTGGAGTTTTGAGAAAATTTTCGGCATTAAGCGATTCTAAAAAATCGTTAACAACTAATAATTCCACTTACTCATCCGTGGCGATACCAAGATCGATGGCATCGTAACCATCTTCTTTGAGTGCTGCAAGCAACGTGATTTTGTTGCTGTCATAAACGTGGCCAGGTTTTGCCTTTTCTCCTGGTTCCTGAAGCTCATTTCCGGTCGACAATACTCCCACCTTCGGTAGATATACAACCGGAACTTCCGAAACTCCACAACCAGCGAGAATTCCCATTTCTGCAGCTCCGATGCGAGTTCCTTTGTGAAGAACGAGTTCTCCTTTCTTAATGTCACTCCCGATGTTTCTAGAAATAGAAAAATTGGAAAAATATATAAATAAAACATTGCAATTTCTTGAAAAATGATAGAAAAAAAAGAAAGCTTGAAGCATCCAGCTAATTGATCGCAATTATGTTGCTGATTTGATGATTTGAAATAGATAATTTCTCGTATTTTGGGTTCACCTAATGTCTTGATCGAACTGTGGAGCAACCAGAATTTCTATCAACATTTCTTTTGTTTTATTGTCTGCAGTTCGCTCCGCGGAAAGTACTTTCGTGTCCTCGACTTGAACGACGGCCGTTGCTCCTGAAATTCGATCGTTCGATTCAGTCCCATAGTCGTTTATGTAACGAAATATAGCACGACGTTCGGAAATCGTTTTCCCAGAAAGCCAACATTATTTTTCATGTAAAACTCAATTCGTAGGATATCTTTGGAAAATTGAACAAAATATTTTACGGGCAGAAAAATTCGATATGAATGACTGCAGAAAAATGGAGTGGTTTTGAAAATTGAATGGGGTCGTTCGAGGTTAATCTAGAAAATTTTCTTACCTCTTGGCACAGGAGCGCCGGTATTGACTCTGACGCATTCATTTTTCTTCAACTCGAAAGAGTCGGGCTGAGGAAAGAAAAAAAGGAACTTGTGTTGAAAAATTCAATAAAATCATCGTATCCAATTGATCGCGATTGTACAATGCCATTAAATAGTGTACATGAGTTCCGGAGCAATTTTCAATGTTTCAAAAATTCGTTACCTCGTGTCCTGCTTCGATCCCACCCAAGACTGTTCTCGGGCCACCCCCATCGTCTGCGATGACAGCATATCCGTCTTTGATCGAAGCTCTGAACGGGGGTAAGTCGCAAGAACTGTGTACGTCTGCAGCGAGAATTCTGCCATGCGATTTTTCCAAGGAAACCACATTTTTCATGCCGGTCTCATTTTCTGACGGGATTTCTTGGAGCAACATCTTCATAGCTTCATCCAACGAGACCATCGGATAAGGAGATTGTCTCATTCGATTGGCTACATCGTTCAAAAGGATCTAAAAATCGAAAAGACTCTTTGTGCTCTGACCGTCTTTCATCACCCATTTCCCTTTGTTTTCACAGCTCGTTAGAGAAAACTTTCTTTTACCGCCAAATCTTGATGCTTTCCAGAAAGACTTGGGGACTTACTGTCCTCTTGGATTTTTTTGTGCTCCGTTTGAACGATTGACTTGTTATTCAAAATTAAGGCTACTGCATGGGGAATCACTTCGGTAATGGCACTCAAACTTTCCCGGACTGCTTTCGGCGAGCCAGGCAAATTTATGATCAAAGTTTTTCCTCTAATCCCACAAACTGCTCTGTGGAAAACGAGAACAGAATGTTTTTTGTTTTCCAATAATTAAATTGGACGGGAAAATTTGTGGGCAATGAAAATCCTGCGTCTCAAAATATTCCATCGAATTTCGCACAAAGTAGAAGAACCATCAATTAACAAAAATGTACGAAGAGATAATAATTTTTTTTCTGTTCGTTACCTGGAAAGTATAGCCATGGAAGTTTTTTTCAGGCCGTAATTGAGAATGGCCATGGATAATCCCGGTGCTTCTTTATCGATGACCCTTTTCGTAGCTTCCGGGGTAACGTCACGTTCGGCAAAGCCTGTGCCGCCGGTCGTCAAAATTACATTGACGTTAAGTCCATCTGACCATTCGATTAGAATTTTCTGTGAGGGAACAAATTGAAAAAATATGTTCGACAATTTTCTGGAACGAGAAGCAATTCTTGACAAGGTCATTTACCATTATGTCTTGTTCGTTGTCGGGCACAATCTTTGTACACAAAATTTGACCCTTGAGAATTGTTCCTGTGTCTCCGTCGGTGACCCATTTTTGTGCCTCTGGACCGCTCGTGTCCTTAACAGGGTCATCGTAACAAGTATCGCTCACTGCAAGAAAAAAACGGTAAGACAAAATACCAAGCTGATAAAAAATAGATAACGTATCATTTTGTTTTATCTTGCCGGAGTCGCCGAAACTTTATTCCGTGACCGATCAATTATTTTCATGGATTGTCACGATTTTATCGAGTCCCGATAGCCAATGAAGCATAGCAGAGACTTTTTACTTTTTTGTTGTGCAAAATTTAAAATTTACTAAATAAACAAAACGTGAAATGAAAGAAAAATTATTCACGAAAGAGAAAACTGGCTAAGTCAATATTTTCCATTGAATGTCCTAATCTTACAGAACCAGAATTTGACACAAGAGTACGAGCATGATGATAATCTTTACTTTGCTGGGATATATCATAGTGATGTTTTTTAATATTCAATTCAATATGAAAGTTTAATATACAAATTTATCGAATTTCTAGAACAAGGTAGTGTTAAAAAATATTTACGATTGCATTGGGACTATTACCTGTCAAAATTCCGAAGGTTATGCGACTCATTATGGTCTCTTGATTACTATGTGCGGTCGCCGGTTGTGTAACAATGTTACAAATTACAGAAATAAGTGATCGTCTAACGAGATCGAGGAAAACAAGATAAGCATATTATCTCTCCCTTGCCGCCCGCCGCACAGGCTGAGAAAGATTATTACGAGAAATCTGGCATCTTTTGCGAACAGGACATTGCATAGTTCTTGATTTGACCACTTGAGTCGCTTTTATCATTCCATCAAAGTTCACTTCAACCTGTTCAAAATAACCAACATTGGCAGCCACGTTTGGATTTTTGACCTCAGAAGATCTGCCAACCAAATAATTTCTAATCGATCAAAGCAACTGAATTCCCAGAAGGAATGCATTTTTTTTTCCATTATTTTGTATCGTTTCGGAATATGAATTCTTACAAAATTTCTCGAGGTGCATTTTTTTCGTTATTGACGATTGATTTCTCGATCGCATCCAAGGATTTAGGCTATTTTTATTTTTTATTTGCAATAGGGTTGATTCCATTTTATCTACATTGGATTTTCGTATGAATTTTTCTAGGAAGAATTGCTAAAAGGATATAATATGTACGAAACCAAAGTTCTAAAATACTAAGTTGGAATAGTTTGACCTTGGTGCTCGTCCTAGCGATCAGACGTCATTGCAACGACTTCATCGGCGTCTGAAATGATCTAACAAGATCTGTATTATTTGATTCCCGAGACTTTCTCTTTTATATGGAAGTTAGGAAAAGAGATCAATCGGTTCATCCATTTTGATAAAACGAAACCATACAGCGTTCGGTTTCCGGTGCGCTATTCCAATCAAATGAATACTGAACAATTGTTCGCAATATCAACTGCAGCACGTGAATATCGACAGATAGAATATTGGTTTAAAAAAATATTCATGAGTTTGTTTGATATTTTTGCCACGTCAATTAAAGCATCGATTGAAGAATTATTGAAACGAAAAGGTTCCATGACTAGCGCAGTGCCAACAAGTAACGCAGGCGGCGCCACATTGGATACAGTTGGCGAGTAACGGAGCGAGACGCCGTGGGACTTGTCAGTGTACGTGAGTCAGTGTACGTGGAAATTTCGCGTCGAGTTGTTCTGCACCCGGTTCCCATCGTGTGAACACGCTTAGCAATCAAATTGCATAGACCATTAAATACGAAAAAATGGTTGCTGTCAAGGGCCGCAAAAGTTCGAACAAGAACCCTCCCATCTTAAGTCATGAATTCATCATACAGAATCATGCGGATATCGTGTCTTGCGTCGCTATGGTTTTCGTTGTCGGTCTGATGATTCAGGTGAGAAAAAGAAACTTCTCCATAGCTCGTTCTACTTAAAATCTCTCGTGATGATCCCTTCTATTGGACATTCCGTACTATCCAAACAATTAAAAAAATCATTCCGAATACAGTATCGTCAAAAATCGTGCGTAATTATTTCTTTTTACCTTTATAAATTCTTTCCATCTCTAACCATATGTTACTCGATCATTTGACTGTCGCTCCTCTCGTATGTTATGTTTTTCGTTTTTCACATCAATTTCACAGAGCAGTATTCCCTTAATTGTTCGAGTCTCGAAAAATAATAACACTCAAAACGGAATAAAGTCAAAATCCGGATAAATTCATTTCGCTAAGATCTCGCAATTATTGAATAATTCAGAGGGTGATAGAACTTTGTGTAATTACAAAATAAACTACATCTTTCGGGATCAGTAGTTTTTGAGTCTCTGACTGCTGGAATTGATGAATACATCAACAAATTGTTTCAACAACCAGAAAAATAATTCAAATCGGTTTTTGAATCATTGAAGATCACATCACCATGGGCATATGTTTTTATTGCCTTACACCATAACGTGTCGGAGACACTTCAAGATCCGTCGGTGCAATGGCAGCCCCCAAAATTTGTAACAGGCTGGAAAGATGCCTGTGCCATCTTTTTCTACTTCCTCATTACGATCGTCATGCACGCAGTCATACAGGAATACATCCTGGACGTGAGTCTCAAAAATCAATTTCACGAATAATTAGATATTAAGAAAATCACAATAATTCTTTTTTATTATTTTTTCTCAGAAAATTTCGAGACGTCTCCATCTCAGCAAAATCAAGTTGTCGAAATTCAATGAATCCAGTCAATTGACTGCTTTCTTTATACTCTCAGCCTTGTGGGGTATCGACATCATCATCAGGTAATAATATTTTTCGATTCCCAATGATTATGCATTAGATGGATGTTCAGGACCATAATTATTTCTTCGTATTTCGAAAAAAAAGTAAAATGTGGCAAAATTTTGGAAATCCTTTGAAATTCTGATTTTTTTGCCGAGAAAATAATTTAACCTGAGGAATTGTCTTAAGAATTTGTGTTTTTTATCCACAGGGATGAACTTTTGTCGAACGTGCCTGCCTTGTGGGAAAATTATCCAGGAACCATGTCGTTTGCGCTGAAATTATTTTTCATCGGTCAAATCGCTTACTGGCTCCATTGTTACCCCGAGTTGTATTTCCAGCGTGTCAAGAAAGAGGAAATCTCAGGAAGAATCGTGCATGCAACGACCGGGCTCGTTTTCACATTGGCTGCGTATCTTCTCAAGTACGCAATGAATTTTCATCATTTGTCCATCCCTTATTCCTTGTTTGTTATCATTTTTTTGTAATCATCAATGTTCAATTTTCTTTTCCAGTTTCCAACAAGTCGCCGTCATCCTCTTGGTTCTTCACTACATCAGTGAGGCTTTGCTACACAGCGCTCGGATCATTCGCTTCGTTAACCAGAAGGAACAGCCCACCAAAGGTAAAAACTTTCATAAACGTAATTTTTCCATTCCCATCCCCAATCAAGGCTCGTGACACACAATTTTTGAATATGAAGAAATCATAAAAGTTGCAATATTGATCTTATAATTTTGGGATGAAAATATCGATTTCCAAAAAATCATCAAATCAGCAAACGATCAATTTCGTATATGAAAATTAGTGACTGCGGAATCGTTTTCACGCAAATTTTTGAGTTTTCAACCTCTCCAGCTCGTTCTATGAGAATTTTTATGAAAATTCGCTGAAAACTTGAAATTCTTAAACCTTTTAAATGTTCGCAAAGCTACATCGTAACTTTGATGGATTCTGGAGAATTTCTTTAGGAAAAATTCGAGCGGCGGTACGCTGAGAAAGTTTGAGACTCCGGAATCATTGACCTAAAAATTTTGATGACAAAAGGGCATTGTGAATTTTTCCATTTGTCGGTTGATTGAAAAAATGTTTGGTCTTCTAAGAAAATGTTGAAAGTTTCAATTTCAATTTCGAAAGAAAAAGATTTTTGATTTTCGTTTACGTCTGGGAATCTTTCACGGTTTCACTATTTGCTTTCGTTCCTGTCACCATGAAGTTCCCTGGAGTGTTCCTATAGAGTATGGCCAGTGGGAAAAACTGAAGTTATATAAATTTTTTCCTATGAACAGCGGCTTTCCTGCTGGCGAACAGCGTCTTCATAATCGTCCGCATAGCGACAGTTTTGCTTTCTGCTCTCGTGTTGGTTTATGGTCTCGGTCAAGTGGACGAGTCGTTCAATCACGAAACTGGAAGTTACAACATTCCTGCAGTCCGTTATTCTCTGTTGGGTGTGATCGTAGTTTTCCAGCTTTATTTATTGTACGTTTTCGGAAAATACCAGTTGCGTCGTTCGCGCGAGAGCAGTGCTCCGGTGATCTCGAAAATCAAGCCGAAGCAGCAGAGACCAAAGAAGAAGGACGCTAAAAAAGGCACGCTCTCGGAGGACGATGACTTGCCGGAAGTCGATCAGGCTACCAAGAAAAACCTTCGTTCCCGAACATCCGCAAAAGCGAAATAAGCCAAATCCGTCTCTTCCATTTCCTTTGAATATTTTCCAAAGGAGTTGAAAATGAATATTGAGAGAGACTGAGAGGGAGAGGGGGAGAGAAATTATTAGAGAAAAGCTCGAAAAGTGGTTTTATAAATCAAGAATTTTTTACATTTGGCTGAAAAAACCAAAACCCCGTCGTTTCACCATCATCCTCGAAATTCACGCCCAATTTCCTGTGTGGAATTGGATTTTCCCCACGTCCGACATCTCGACTGACATCAAATGTGACTGCAATTTTTTCTTTAAATCCTTCCCATCGTATTAACAAAAACCCCATACCATCCTTTGTATTTAGATACAAGACGTCCAGGCTATTGCGAAATCCTATTAAATTAATATAGACACACACATATGAACACAGTGATGTATAGAACGAATGGGACACGATAATCTTTTTGGCTTCTCCGAAAATCTGATCAGTCGTTCCTAAGGCAACGAATCTCGGTCTTTAGCTAAGGAAGTCTGCCACGATCAACTTCCTTGCTTTCCTTTAATCGTTCCATTTCAGGAACAGCAAGTTTTTTAATTCATCGTAAAAGGATCTTGGTCCCATCGTTTGTCATCCTAATGTTTTACATGATAGACAGACTTTTGTAACGTGTAAATACCGCGAAATATCATCGATAGTTGTACTATTGGAAAAAATTATTAAAACGAATTATACGAAAAAAAAACAGTATTATTCAATTGGTCGTCGATATTTTAGAATTTTATTCAATTTGGTACAAATGGGAGTTATTATAATGAAAGAATCCAGTTGAACTTTCAAGAAGCTACAGAGAATAAGGAAAAAGATAATCGCATTGGTAATTTGATACATTTAACGTTAGGTCTTATGGGATATCACAGTTTTTATTGTATTTTACTATGACTTCTTATCAATTCTTATGAGGAATCAGTTTTCATTGTATTCTACTGTGAATTCTTATCAATTGTTATGGGTTTTCATTGTATTTCACGATCAGTTCTTATAATTTCTGATAGAAAACCAGTTTCAATTCTTGATTGTTTATTCTTATTTACTATGAATTCTCATTAATTTTTATGAAACATCAGTTTTCATTAAATTTTACTACGAATTCTTATCAATTTTTATGAGGAATCCGTTTTCAATATATTTTACTATGAACTGTTATTGATTCTCAGAAGAAGTCAGTTTTCAATGTATTTCACTATGAATTCTTATCAATTTTTATGAGCAATCATTTTTTTATTATATCTTACAATGAATCGTTATCGATTTTTATCAGAGATCAGTTTTCATTGGATTTTACTATGTATTCTTATCAATTTTCATGAGAAATTAGTTTGCATCGTATTTCACTATGAATAATTCTTATTAGGTCTTATTAAAAATCACCGTTTTCATTGTAAAATACAATGCATTGGATCAATGTGGAATCTACGAAATTACCAATGCGAATATATTTTTTCTGCTGCCCTGCAGCCTCTTGAAAATTTGACTCGGTCTTTTTCTCATCATAATCCACTACCGTACTAAATTTTATTAAATTCTGAAACCGACAGCACCGAGCCTTAATGGATTGATTAATTTTGGCTCAGTCTCGCAATGAAAGCATCAAATTTGTAAAGAAATTTGGAAAGTTTTATGAATTTGTTTACTTTGCTCCGACCTCTCAGTCGCAGGTTCTCGATGGTCGGTAGAATCGCGTTTGCTCATGCCAGTGGGGAGCAACTGCGACCACGTCGGATAATCAAACGATCTATGGTCCCAGTGGTAATTCTGAGACCTCTGGCGTTTGATTATTCTGGTACAGCTGCCTGTAGCGACTTCTAGCGACCAGCGAGCGAATCCCAAGTATAAATGGGGAAAAAGGTTATCGTACCAGCTCGAGGGGTTTAGCTTCGGAATGATTTTTTTCCAAAGCGTTCTTAATCTGCAACCGATGTCGATTCGAGTTACAAGAAAAATTCGAGAGATCAACACTGCAAAGTAGATTGGATTTTATCGACAGAAGATAAGAGACATTTTTCGAGGAGTTTTGTTGGAAAATGGAGTGAGTACTCTCGCGTATCCAAAGTTGGCTGGTGGTCGGGAAATAAAATCGATATTTGTCAGGACTCGTACGAGCCCTTGCTCAAACGTTATATTTAGATATAGGCACGTGGCCTCGTCACCTTGTCACGGACTGTGGTGCATTTTCGCTCCCTATCTTCTCCCTTTTGGTTTTATGCTTTGCACGAACTGCGAAGGTGATATTTATCCAGGGATGAAATCGACGTCCATGCTGAAAACCATTTTTCCTCCCAGTTAAAAAAAAAATATATATATATAATTGAATTTTTTCATCAACGTAAAAGCAATTTCTTTCAATTATTTTTTCATACCAAAGAAATAATCGAAAATTATTTTTCATCGATGTGATTCCCGTTACTCTCGGAATAGTATCCCATCGAAGTAATCGGAGAACTTCTATCAGGTGTTCCTTACAAATGTGTGTTTTACTTATTTTCATTTCGAAATGAAAATTTTTGCTTATGAAACAATTGCCAGAATGAAAAATTGAGATTCCAAGAATATCCAACGGGAAAATGGCCAAATCTTGAGTGTGTAGACACGCAGCGGACCTTGCCTCGTCGGATCGAACTTTTTTTTTCGAGACTCGATGTCGAGACGCTGCTCGATCTCTGAATAATTGCGCTGGAGTCTTTGAGCCTGAATTTTCGGAAGAAATAATTTGGTATAATTTACAAATAATCTTATGAGATATTTTTTTGTTGTATTTACATTTGCCTAGAAATACGAGAGCTCCCCTGTGGCGTTGAGTGTTCATTTTCTGTGGCGAAAAGAAAAAAAAAGTCCCCAGCATTTGCATAAAAGCTTCACGCCGGTCGAACAACTCAATATGATTTTACCTTTTGAAGAAAATTCACGAGATAAAATCTTTTCACGCGATGCTAAACAGTTTCGCACAAAAGCGTCGCATATTTTCAGCGCCGGTACGATCCCGAAGAAACCTCAATTATGCCAGAAAATAAAAGAAAACAAAAAGCGTTCATTTTCATGGAAAGTTCGGTAGAAAATTTGTTTGCCTCAGTTCCTTTTTTTTGGGTTTTCTTTTGGGAAGCGTGACTCGACGGTATCGAAAGACACGCGGCTCTATTATTAACTTTCGTTAACTACGAATCGGTCCCTTCGATCAACCGAGAAAAGGTGTTGATCCTCTTTCCTGTCACCCATTCAGGATACTCGATCTCTCAAGATAGCCCAATTGAATGTTTATCTTTTCTCCTCGAGACAGCGCACCGGATGGAATTACCTGAAACTGTTTGAATGTTACAAGCTCTTGGCATGAGGAGTAGATGAAAAAATAAACGGAAGAAAAATTATATGGATTGATATCCCGTTGGCTGTCGCCCTTCACGTTTTATTTAATGGATTTTCTTACATTTATGTCTCTTTCGATTATATTAAGTTGCTCCTTAAAGTTGATAGGCTTCATATAAAACTTCTCTAGAAACTTTACACACACTTCTGTGTCTATAAACTGGAAACATATATGAAATTTTAAAGACCCTTTTTAAAGTGGATGAAGCTATAAAAATCAAATATTTAACTATAATATCGGATCCGCGATATAACATTATGAATTATTGACGTAAATCAATATTTGTCTATTTTTTTTTATTTTTACAAATGAACCACGAAGTTCAGATAAATTTCAAAAAATCATTTATTCATTAAATGCTAAATGATGGGAAGGATTTTGAGTTGGAACCAAAAAACAACAACGAAATGACGAATGGAAAAAAATCTGTCCAGTATTTACAACTTTTGCATCAGAATAATTCGAAAAATATTGGAAAATGAATGGAGCTCGAAAAAAACTTTGCGAACCGATTAAAACGTCAGAATATACGAGTTTTGCATCAGCTCGAGAGAGGAGCGAGTACAAACGAAAGAATAACAATCCTGAACAGCGAAACGGTCATGAGAAGGAGGAAAAAGGGCGGGAATCGGTGGAATGCTGAGCTTTCGTTAAAAATCTTGGAAATGCATAATAATACCGTTGCAAAGGGCCCTTGAAGCCGAGCTCGACGCAGTGAAAAGAGATGTTGAAGTACGTATAGGAATTTCGAAAAAAAAAGCGAGAGGAAAAAGATGCCATGAATGTTATCGACAGAGTCGAAATTTGACTATCCACGAGGCAACAAACTCTTGTTTTTTTATTATTTTTATTACTGGTGCCTGAAATTGATTTATGTCGTTAGTATTCCAAGAGCAAATAATGCTGTCTTCAAAATCAGGGGTCAAATTGTCCAGGAACTTATGTTCCTGGGAAATCGAATATCGTTTGTTCGACACACTGTAGATAAAGCATCCGGATGGATATGTTTATGGCATCAACGCTTCCCAAGCATTTCACTGTTTCCCCGATCGCAAAATGCGATACTATTTGTTGCAGCATCGGAAAAACGTATGAGTAGAGGAAAATAAAAGAAGAAAAGACGAAGGCGAGTAACGCATGAACGAGGAATGTTAAATTCTGGTTGGATTTAATATTGGATCGGGAAGATGTGGCCGGCTGTGGTTGGACTCGGTCAGTAGTTTACCGCCAAGTGGGTCAGACCAATATGTTGTATATATGTTTTCGTACGTAGTCGTACGGAAATATCTACATTACAAACTTCATACGAACATGATTAATAAATGTTGCCAACTTTTTCACTACCGCCAGATTTTACAACGTCGGATATTAAAATTAATATTTTATATTTTCAACTATTTCATGGGAAGCAGAATATTAGATTTTTTTTTCAATTCTGTGAAAACCGCCATTTCTCTTGCACAAATATGTGGGGCGTGTCTAATAAACTTATGCAAAATATGACAGAGGTTAGTTAAAATTCATGCACTTGCATATTGAAAATAAACACTCGAAATTTAATTTCGAGTAACGAAAATTGCAGCAGGAAGCTTTTTTTTAATCAAACTATTATACGAATAAATTTCTTTTCGCCTGAAAAAATGCCGTTGCACGTTTCGAATGGCCGGAAGAAAATTTGTTTGAGTTAACAATTGTTTTGTTTTTATTGCGGAACAAAATCGACGGAGCAAAAAATCTGCAGTATTCTTGGCCGCAATTAAAAGTGACGTAACAATAAATGATCATTTCGGTTTTTATTCCCTCGACGTTTTTTCATTCGACTTAATTATTTAATGCGCGGCAAATTTGCATTTATAGGTAAGAGAGGCCTTACCTAGGAACGGTACGATCCAGAAGTCGGTAGGGAAAAGTTATTTTTCTTTCACGGAGTGTTGGCCGTGACACGGGCATTAAAATATGCAACTGGGTGGACAGGAGTAAGACTTTTACTTCGAAGTCATTAAGCTCAATCGTTATAATTGGATCTTCGAATGTCTTGCAAACGAGGTTACGAGAAATCGCGATGAACTTTTTGTTTCTTTTTTTTTTTTTCGAGACTCCTTCCCATATTAACATCATTAGTTCGCTATCTGTTAAGTTAATAAGGAATCCTCGTGGCTGCGTATATTTCGGATGGCAGCAAGTCAGAAAAACGGTCTCCTCGTGAGAATTTTAGTTTTAGGCTCGTTATTTTTGAGAAGCAACAACAAAGGGCTCAAAAAAATGATTAAAAAAATGTCACGAAAATCTTTCGTTCGATAGTTTTCAATTTCGATTAGGTTTTTAATCAGAATTCGTGCTGGTCAAGGATCAAGTCCAATAGTCGATTCAGTTGCCAATTAAATGAAAAAAAAGAAGGGATTATTCAATCATATTATTTATGAAATTTATGTAGAGAGAAGTAAGTGTGTTCTTATCCGTTGCTACCTGACGGCCACCACGATGTGCCATGATGTATTGATTGGAAGCTGGGCTACAGGTGGCTTTCTAGCGCAGGCGCTTCATAGCCCTGAGTATATGAATAAGCCCTGAGTATATGAATAAGCTCACTCTCACCCTGTTCCTCTTTGACCATCTTTCGCAATCTCTTTCTCTCTCTCGCTCTCTCCCTGCATCTGTATCTTTGGTCCTGTAGCTTAGTCTCCCTTATTAAAATCCCCCATGATGTCGGGCAATCGTTATCCATTTCCGAGGCCGCAAGCACAAGCAGACTCTCGCCAGCTGAGCAGCTTTCACGCTGCTCCGACAGTCTCCGATTAGGTTCAATCTCATTTTCGTATAAAATTTAAAATTCTATTGGAATCATCGAAAAAGCATTTATGGGGACTCAAGTTATCGTTGAGAATTGAAAAAATAGCTGGACCTCGTACAAAAAATGAACTGTGTCTGGAGCTCCAAAAGATTTTGTCAAAATTCGTCAAAAAATGTTAAAGGCAAGTATCAGCCTTGCCTAATGGCTAAAATTTGGGAAATCCTTTTTGCTGAAACTCCTTGAGGTCGATGAAAAAGATTATCTCGGTGGCATTGATTATAAAATCTTTTCATTATTTATCGATGCACCTATACGGCGATGAATCCGTCGGGGATGATTGAAAGTTACACACAAGTACGAGTCACCAAAAAAGAAAAACGTATAAATAAATAAAAAAGTATCGATAATTCGAGCCATAATCAGAGAAAGTTTTGTGCAGTTATTCTCGCAAGTTTTTCAACTGTTCGCTCCCCGGGTTCGTCGTGCGCCGGTTCTCCCTTAATTCTCCTCGGTAGCAGATGGCGAGAGCCAGGAGGGGGTGACTTCAAGATGCGATGGTCGTGGCGAGGGTGGGACGTCAAAAATTCACGAGCTAAAAGGCTATTGTAACTTTTTAATCGAGATACCGAGAGTTTCCTTCGTTGCTGTTTATACTGCTGGTGCAAAAATGAGGGGGGCTGGAATCGCTCTGAATTATCTATATATAGCGCACCTAAGCGTAACCTGGAAAATAAAGATGCCGCGATGAACTTTGCTACATGTTGCTTCCCAGCCATGATATAGAGTAAAAAATTAACTGCAATTAACGACGATAAAAAACGCGAAATATTCCGATGTCAAAGAATTTTCATGTTTTTTTGTTCCTTTGCCTACGTCGCCTCGTGGATTTTACGAGGAATGTTGCTATCGATATTTTTCTAAATCCCAGGATCGCTGGAGGAAAAATAATCGAGGGAATGAATTGTTTAATCGAGGAAACATTGACACGTCCAGTTATTTCAATTAAAATTTCATATTATCTTAAAATTATGTACAATGTTATTTTTCGTGTCATTCAATTTGGGTTTGCCGCATGATCTTTTATCCGGATTTATGTAAAGCTGTATCGTTCCAACGAGAGATTTCCAATCTTGTTGGAAAACATTCCTATACTTTGACATGATGAATATTTGTATGCAAATCGGTTTACGGATTATGTATCCGCTTCCTCTTGACTCTCTGTCCAGTTATATCTAATTTATCCTTCTCTCTTGTATATCTTCGCGGTCTGAATCACACACAGGTACTCGCAGCATGAATCCATCATGCAGAGGCAAGAATAAACCTTTTGGAATCAGATTGATTCGAATTCTAGATGTGACCAATTTTTCGCAAAATTTCTTTTTTTTTTTTTATATGATTTTTATGGGAAGGAAAATCTTTTGCCTCTGCCAAAACGTAATTTTGTCAGCATTGTGATAGAGAGAAGATACAGACAAGGCGGAGGTCTTGGATACAAATTCTTACTGTCTACATTGCCGACTCTTTTGTCATGACCCATATAGGGTCAATCTGACCCAAGCCGTTTTTTTAATCGTTGTATTCCAGTAAATATGAATTTTCGATTTTATCTTTTGAACAATGATTTTTGTAGTAAATTATTCTGATTTTATGCCCCCAAATTTCACTTTTTAGGAAAACGAAAATCAAATTTGAAAAACGGGAAAGGATGAAATATTTTTTATTCTCAGAAATATCTGAACCGACAGAGTTGGGATATTTTTTTCCCAACGAATACATCAATTTTTGAAAACAAAATGTGAAAACATTAAATTCTGTTAGACGAACGCAAGAAATATCGGTCGAGAATGACTTTTGTATCGCTGCTGAAAAATTATTACAATTTGTGCGTATTTTTCCCGAGACATTTGTCTTCGTTGTTCAAGCTGGTTCGGTAGAGTCGACGTTGACGTGTTACCCTATGCTTCTATCCCCGGAATGGGGAGAAAATCATTTTCTCCACCGTATCAAGGATACACAAGCTTTTCCACGAATTCGAACAGTTTCAAAGTCAATGGAACTGCCTCAAATTGAAAATAATGGAAAAACTATTAGCCCAGGGAATTGAAAAATGTTGACCTCCTGTATAATATATTTAAAGCTGGCTTTGTAAGAGCGTAAATGGCATTGAAATGATCAGGCTAGATTAGGATTGCTTGTTTATGATTGCCACATGCTGACAGAGGTAAATGGATACTTCGTGTTTGTGGTTACATTGCTCACAGACGTTCTTCCAACCAGCCAACCACTTAACATTAACGACCACTCGTTGGGATTTGCTACACTCAATTACCCCTCGACTATAACCATGTGGATATTTAAACGTGGCAGAACACACTCGATATATCATGCTTTGTTTTCGGAGATGATAGGCTTAACGATCGGAATCTGTACAATGTCGTAGAAATGCCAAATTTACCCTTTCTATCAGGAGATCGACGAGGATTTTGTGATTGTCACGTTTCTGGGGCATAATAAATTCCGATAAAAATCAGTCACAGTTTTTTCTTTGATCTTTGTTTCCTGTGGGTAGTAATTTGATATTTTGGCAAAGTGCATCGCAGGAAATGATTTGGAAATTTGGGAAAGTGTGTATTGTATTTAAAAAACAACGCAATTTCGCGTTTTTCTTCTCTTTATTTTGAGGGCATTTAATTTTTGCGATTTGTCTGATACCAGAGAAAATTTCGATCCAATTACGAGACCTGGAATTCGATCATGAAGCATTTGCTGCGTTCTTAATTTCGAGGCGAATTATTTTGACCGTTTTATTCTTTGTGAAATTTGATGTCATTCCATTTGGATATAGATGTCATGTTCGAGTGGAAAGCCGTGTTATTGTGATTGGAAAGTCCATCTCCATACAACTCCCCTTAACTTGGTTCAATGGTTTTGTTGAACAGCATCTTTAGGATTGCGAGAGGGAGCTCAAGGTCATAGGAGTGGCAAATCTCTCAGCGCGAGACCGGAAAGCGATATTCCCACAAATCGCTTTTACATTGAATAGGCGCTTTGCCAGAAAGAGAGATGGAGGGAAAGATAAAAAGAGAGATAGAGAGAGAGAGAGAGAGAGGGGCAAATAATAAGAGACAGAAAGTAAGTACTCGTCGTTTCTGCGGCAGGTCGACCTGGATTTCCCGGGCATCCGAGCGCGCTGAATTTCCCCGATATCATCCCCATATGTTACCCTCCATCGAGCTTTTTTTCCCAACTCATAGGCATGTGTTTCGGGTCTTAAAGACCCTTATCGAAATTTCTTTATCGAAAGAGTGCAAACGAAAACGATGCACAGAATTAGAGACAAATAACTGCCATAGATTTTTTCATTGCTCGAAATAGTGCGACCGCGAACGCAAGAAGTAAAAAAGAAAAACGTTTTTTCACCGTTCCATAAAAAAGAAAAAAGAAAAACGCCCTTAATCCAAGTTTCCGCAACTTCAAAGACTCGAACTTTCCGCATTTAAATCGCTGTTCAGTCTAATTTTTCAAACATTCGAGCAAAATCTTGTTTCGTACTAAAAACAACGGAACATCGGAGATTCATGTTTTCAGTCAATTTTTCGTATTTACATTTTTATCGTTTATATATGATTTATTGAAATTAATCGGCTAATGATTATCTCAGTCTCATCAATAATTATAATAATTATATGAACTTCATGGTCATGTATTGAAAATTTATATCGACGACCCATGATTTCCATACTAATTTCGAATTATTAATGAGAATCGTATGCGGAATCGAATAATTGGAACAATGTGTAGGACGATTGTATGGGAAAAAATTGACTGTCCGGTCATTGCTCATCAGGATCGTCAATCATATACGATATTGTTTCAAGAAAGTAACAACAATAATAACAAGATTTTGTTGAAAAAGAAATGTTTAGGAATAGCAGTTTTCGAGACAGATTTTATTCTCTTCTTTCTTTCATCACACTCCATTTTTCATGTTTTACGAACAATTTTTTGTGACCTCGCAGTTCCAAGCAGTTTTTCTCTCCCACAGAATTTTATGTACACTTTTTGGGTATACTTTCATGTGTGTAAGGGCATGTATATTTTATGAATGAGTACAAAAATGGCTGGTCCACGTCTCAAAGAAACGAGATCTCGGGGAAGAAAATAAAGTGTGGAAAATTGCGTTGCTGTTTTTGTGCCTCTCTTCGTCTCTCAGCACCGCATCGTTATTACGTACGCTCACTCAGTATAACGCACCGTGGCAGTCCTCTTATTTTCATTACCTCGTTGTGAGTTACAAATACTCTTGCTCTCAGGTGAAAATCGATAGATATATTTCGACAAGACGCTCGTGACTCCGTAGCCTTGTTGTTCGATTTTGCTAGACCTCAATGAATTTGACTCAATTTTTCGGAAATCATCGATCCAAGGTTTATTCTCATTAGAGATAACGATTTTCATGCGGAATTCTGTGTCGCATTTTATTTATTTTGGAAATCCACTCGCTCAGCAACAATTTTCTAATTCCTATGATTGACCTTGGAAGGGTAAACTTTTTTAAAACTATTTTAATAACGCGTAGGGTCATAAATGACCCCAATTTCGAAAAATTCATATCTCAGGTAAAATTTAACGAAAAGGTTTCGAGTTGGGCTCATTCTTTTCGTTTTCTAATGCAGAATCACGTGAGCGTAGAGAAATTTTGCTTGACTGCGAAAAATCAATAAAAAATGCGGTAAAATGATGAAGAATGTGGAAAAAGATGAACAGGTTATAGTTTCAGGGTTACAAATAAATTTTTCTCATTTTAAAGGATCGCAGAATATGGGTTTCTTCCTTAATCTTGTGGGCTGATATTAATTTATCATACGTGATCATTCCAAAGGAGATTCTGACGGCCAAAGAGTCACTCGTCATTTATTCAGCATAAAACCTGTCATGTCGTTTTATACTTAAACGTTAGGGTCGCGACTAATCAAATGACAAGCAACTTTAGTCCTATCGGCCTTAGGAATGGCGATGAATAAATATTTCCGGAAAACTTCATTTCTGTGTGAAATATTTTCTGGAAATATGAATTGATGTGAGGGAAAGTTGAACGATTTGTAGCCTTGCGGAAAATTCGTTCGAGCGAATAGCGCAGCTGCAAAGTAATTTTTACCAGAAATCATCAAGTTTTTTTTTCTTCATCTTTGGACGACCAGAACAATAGCGTTCCAAATAGTATGAAACTTTTTTCGGAAATGGGGAAAAGCTCGTAACGAGTTTTTCTTAGTTCGTTGATTCCCGCGGCGGAACTCCCAAGTTTGACGTTTAAATTTCCCGTAACAGATCGAGTGAAGACACTAAAGTATTATCTCAGATATGTCAGGCTGATGTGGACCTCGAACCCCTTTCGATTGATGGAGATGAACAGACCGAGAGTAAAGCGAACGAGAAAGCAATATTGAGAGGGAGGGGGAGACGAAAAGAGGGAGAAGAGGAGAAAGCGAAATCCACCCGGCACAAGCATTCATGTTTTCTTGCCTTACGCTCAGTCTTTTCTTCACAGGGAGTAAGAAGCTTCGCGTTCCCTTGAAAACCTTGCACGCAAAACCTTTTCTTCCCTCACACGGGCGCACATTTTCGGAGTTTGATACTCGCGCCTGCATGTAAGTAAACGACATGTATACAGAAAATCTTCCGCGCGAAATCTGTATGATGTGTTAATCGAAAACTCCGAGCTGTAGAGATCGATTAAATCGTAATCGCAAGTTCAAGTCGTTATTTCTTCATAATTCAGTATCTGGTTGATTTTTTCATGTTTTGAAAGAATTTTTGCGATTCCATCGATTTTATTTCGAGTCAAAAACATTTTCCGAGCCGCTTGTGTAATTAAATCGATTGTTTTTACAAATTGGAAAAATCCACGCGCCTTCGATCCCGGACAAACTGGACCGAACGTTCCTGAGGATTTCGCGCGAGCTCAGGGCGAACCGAAGTCGAACAGAGTCGTGCTCATCCCTCGCTATACCGGGTTTTTCGTCCCTACATATTGAGGTTTTGTCGTTCATAATTGATGCAGATCTCGTGGCCTACCGCGTCCGAGAGAAAAATCGCTTTGAATGATTTTTTTCCGCAATTTTGCTATTTGCCCCGTGAATTCCGGGCCTTATTACTTTTCGGACACTGAGTATATAAACGCGAAGATGACGCGTGTTGTACGAGATGAGAACACACACGCACCATAGAGAGGCTGGAGGTTTAGGGGCGGTGAGGGATGATTTTCGAAGAATAGGGGCGGCGAGTATCTCGATGAGAGCGCTTGCGCGCGAACCACGCCGTCAACTCTTCGTTCTCCCGTTGCTCTCGTCGAGCGCGCGATCTCTCAGCAGCATTCACGAAACCGCGGACTTTGTCGAGAACGAATTAGTCCTGCCGCATCACCACTACGCGCCACACAATCGTGAGTAAAATACCATTTTCTCCACTTTTTTCGTCCTCCACGGATCTCTTCCACGTTGCGTACGTTAAGTCAAATTTTCAGCAACACTAAATACACACGTATCTCCATTCCCGCCTGAATCTATCCTTAGAAATTGTGCAATTCGAATCCCATTTTCAAAAATCACTCCAGACCCCGAAATACTTTAGTCAGTGTCTCGTCGAGTGTTGCTATTTCTCTCCAGGCTCCATATAATGTTTACGCTAGTGTTTTTACATTGAAGGTTTCTTATACCCACGAAAAACTTAAGGAAGTCGATGTGCTTTACCAAAAAAAAAATAACAGCATCGGAGAATGAGCGTAGAAAAGGCTCGGAGGGAATTTCCGAATGCGCGAGATCTATAGATTAATTGATGTACGAATAATGAAGCGTAACGATTGATAAATATTGTCAAAGAGTTACGAGCATCTGCTCTCAGGCTATGAGTGTCGAAATCAGTGTCGCCACACATAGTGCAGTCCGATCAATTGATAAAGCGAATTTAATTAGCAATGAAAATGATCGTGCAGTTGGTTCATCGAATGTTATGGATAAAATTAGTACCAGCGGACACGTTGCCCTCGAGTATGAAAATTGGTGGGGGACGTTGAGGTAATTTGTAGCCTTGAGTCAGGTCGCCAGGATCATTAATGAAATTGGAATATGCAGCGAGCTTTAAAGCGTAGAACGTTCTTCCGTCCGCTCCCGGCTTGGACTACAAAATTTATAAATCATCGTTCGCGCGGCTGTGTAATTGGACAAGCTCCAGAGCCAATAATTGGCTTGGTAATGGTTAGGGGTCAGCGGTCATTTAATTGATTAACAATGAACAAAAAAAAATGGAACACAGTGTTAAACTGATGCATGTAAAGTTTCATTTTGAATTTGCTGTCTTTAATAAGTTCCTTGTTATAATTAGCGCGGCTGAGAGTTTATTGAAAGGAACGAGGTGTCAAGAATTACCACGTCCTGCGGATTTCTCGCTTTCGCTTAAATGCAGCCCCTTTTTTTTTCAACTCACACTTCCTTTTTGTGTACATCACTCATTTTACTTCCTCCTCTCAAAACTCGCTTGGCCGCCGACTCGCGCAAATTCTTGCGGAGGTTCAACCTCTTCGAGAAATTACATTTTTTCCTCCAGGAAGCGAAGCCAACGAAGAGAGAGAACAAGATCGTGATATAGGGAGAGGGAAAGAGCGAGATCGAGAGTGAAAAAGGGTTGGTAAAACCGGGAATGGTACTGTCGATCGTGAGCTGGTCCGTTTTATAGTCGTCATTATTTAGCGATAAACGCTCCTGCCAGGCGTTTACCGCAGATAAATTTAAAAATGTCCATTAAATCGGCCAACTCTAGATTCAAGAAGCGCTGTCATTACGCTCGTAAATGTTTTTTTTCTTCTCAATCCACGGATTAACCGTTAAGTCTATTAAGTAAATGGGCTCAAGTTGCGAATTATTTATGTCTCGAAATGATAGGAAATTCATTTTCGAATTGAAAAATAATTTTCCTCCTCGTTTCAGAATTGAATTATTTGATTTTACTTACAAAATCGTCGAATTTTATTAACAGACGATCCTCCAATGAATCATGCAAAATTTATGAAAATTTCTCTTAAGTTTACATAAAAACCGATTTTTTTCGTGCTCCCAAGCATTTCCCTCATCTCAATAATAATTTTAGTGCAATTTTTTCCATTATAAAGTTCTAGTCTCATATGCAAAGCTTGAATCAAACTTTTTCATTATTTTTTCAAATATTCCAGGCTCTGCTGCATGAGTCTCGATCAAAAAGTTGGGTAATAACGCAATAAAAACACTCGAAGCAAGTGTTGAACTTTTAGAATCGATACGATTGATCTTTCCCGGTAACATGAGTTTTTTTCATCAAAGTAAAAGTGTAGTATGCACACAATTTTCTCTGCCCCTCAATTTATGTTTATACATTGGAAGGTTTGTAGCTTTTCGTGGAGACGCTGATTCCCAGCAAGTCATGGGATACGTAAACAAACGTTTTTCCAACGAGAAAATGGGAAACAAGAAAAATATACCAAAACTCAATTGCCTCGGTCTCGAAAGTTCCACTTCACAAAATTGAGTTTACGATCTCCTATATAACAAATTTTGCCAGTTTAATAGTACCACGTGAACCGCGTATGTGTTTCAATTCAATTTTGTAGACGATAGTTTTCATGTGAGTTTTTATCACTATAAACTCGTCTTCGGAGCTTGCCAACCGAATGCATGAATATGAGACAAAATAACGATCCTATTTCGACCAGCAAAACACCCAATTCACTCGACTGAACTTAATGCAGTTTTCATTTTATTTTTGCATCGAAAAAACATGATTCAATCCAGTCCCATTAAAATGGAGATCGATACATCTAATGAGACGATAATATGCATTAAAAATGAATGAAAATAATTGACGTTAAAAGCAGCAGGAATAATTATTTATTATTATGGATGAAAATTATTTGGAGAAACTTTCAATTGCTAATGAGCCCTAATTAACTACTTTTAGCGAGAGTCACTGATCATCATTTTTATTCTATAAAAGGAATTGGAAGGAAATTATTGCATATTTAATTGCAATTTCCCATGCAATATTGTTTGGTTCGACAAGTTATTTCGTTTTATTGGGGATCGTTTGGATCCGTGGAAAGAACTCTTCATTCACTGGCAATCGCGTTCGGTCACTGACGTGTAAAACCTGCCTTAGATAGCGCAGAAAACGCCATGTGTGTTTCGACATGCTCTGCCGCTGTACACGTGGAATCGAAACCGTTTGCACTCACTCTTTTCCTATCACTCTCTCTTCCTTCTGCCTTTCCTCTCTCTCTCTCTCTCTCTCTCTCTCTCTCTCTCTCGCCCTGGCTCTCTCGTTTTGTCTCGTTTGCTCCGATACTCTCGTTTTCTATCTTCTTTTTTTTTCACACAAGTTTCGTTACCTCGTTCAATAGCAACTATCTAATCATGACCATTCGCGGAATGAAATTGATCGTCCCCTCCGACCGAAGCTTCTCACCGACGAGATACAAAATCTCATTCCATTTACCCGCCTATTTTCTATTTTTCTTTTTTCAACGTTGCTCGTGACTCCGCTTCAGTAGAAAAATTCGCTCGAAACTTTTTTTTTCTATTCTGAAGATACACGATTTTGAGAAAAAATGTTTGAAGAATCTGCTGGCGGGGAAAGTCGCGTTTGAGCTGGTGTTCAGTCAAAATACTATAAAGAACGATCGAGGCCATTATTGTGAGCAGATTCGTGGTAGATTCCCTGGGCCTTTGCTCCAGGCACAATCGGATTACCTCGCAGATCGCATCAAGTTTGTTTCTGGGAGAAAGCTTGAAATTCCTTTAAAAAAAGTCACGACACAGGGCACCGTGTACTGACAAGGAATTTTTGTTGGAAAAAATGGATATTTTGTTGGAAACGTTGGACTAAACGTTTCTTGACAAAATTTCATTTTCAGTTCGCTTCTCAGTGTTTCGAGAGAATGTACACCATTTTTTTTCCTTTTTTGACAACCTCACCGAGATTCATGATGACTACGAGGAAAAATGGGTATGGGCTATCAACCAGAATCATGAATTTTGCCATCTCTCGTGAAAATGTTGGATCGTTACTTGTTTTTACATGAAGATCAATATTTTTGAGTCATGTTTCAACTCTACATTGAATTTTCTTGTCGGAAGAGGAATAAAAGAATGAAATGTATGAAACGACGAGTCAAGGTTTAATACCTCCTTTGAAATTTTTGTCAAAGTCGCCTGGTCGACTATCAAAGCACCTTAAAACACTTTTATCTTGCTCAACTTTCCAGACATTTTTCTTATCCACGTTTTTTTTCTCTTCATCAACGTACAAGCTTCTCGAAAAAGGCTCGTATCGACTGAGAGAAAAAGCTTATTTAATAATAGTCGAGCGTTGTTGTTCTCCATCAGGTTCGTTCGATTTTTATCTGTGTCTCTTTCTGTCTCTCGGTTTCTGGCACATTATCCTCATTAGGTGTCTCCCATCGAATAATTTATACCCAGAGAAACTGGTACAAATTTTTATAACTCCGTCTCTCCTTCTCTGTGATTTACCGCTCCCAATCACGACGCGATTCGCGTAACGGAACGTTATCGACTTTTCCTCTTCCTCTTCCTTGTCGACAAACAAACAAAGCGAGCGAAATTGAATCACAATAAACAAATAAATAACGAATGTTTATGGGAGCTCGCTGTTCAGCTTCTACGTTTTTGTCTACGTCAGTCTCCCAATAACAAAACCCAACCGGACGTTACCGCGAAATTGGAAAAGTTCAATTCTCCACGAATCGATGCGCTTCTAACAACAAATTGCGAAATATCCTCGTTATTTACAAATTTTATAGCCCGGAGCCGAGTTGATTGGTAATTCCGTATCGATTATAAATGATAATGATTTTTTTTTTTCTCAAAAAATGATGAACTCCTAAGAAATTTTCGAAAAGCGAAACATTTGAGCGAAGATTTCTTCAACTTTTAACCCGAAGGAGTCGATAAAAAAATTTGAGCTTCATCGCGTCGATCGATCATTCGCTTTTCCTCGTCTTTGGAGAATTTCGCTTCGGTCGACGAGTTCTCAGCTCCAACTATTATTCATTAATGTAGTGCACGAGTTTTTTTGTTTTTTTTTTTAATCAGAAAAATGACGAAGAGACTGAATAGAAACTGTGATTTGAGAATGTTTCGCGAAAGAACGTTGTCAAGCGCGTTTACAATGGTCTCTTTCGAGACATTTCCGTTTCTTATGCTTCCGGTTGCATGGGGAAGAGCCTGGGATTGAGTATGCCGCATTCCGGCTGTTCAAGAGGCCACATCGAGCGAGCGAAGGATCTCCTTTCCTTCTTGGAAGCTGAAGTTTCACATGGGGATGGAAACAGCGAGGGGGGCAGCAAATGCGGGGGTTGGGAGGTCAGGCTGCTTTTGAGATTTTCACCAAAATCCGATAAGCGCCGCGCGCGGCATTGGAAGAGAAACTTGGTCTCCCTGCTCGTGCTATTTACTCTCTATTTCCTTGTATACGATTCGCACGCGATATATATGTTGCCGCATATAGAATTCCTCTCGATTTCCAAAGAGCACAAAAAAAATGTATGTCCCAAAATCAATGCTGCGATTGTTTGTGATTTCAATTGCGATGTTTGCAATCCCGACGCTGGAACGGAGCGAGTCAACAAACAGAAAACCTCGAATTGATTTATATTTAATCTATGAATACGGAAGATTCATTTTATTGTTGATTCATTAATTTATTAATAATTGTATCGTTAATAATAATAATTAATAATATTTTGATCATTATTGATTTCGGAATGTTTTGTGGAAGAACGTTTTCAACAGTTTGCAATGAATATGAATTACTTAGTTAACTAAATAGATATTTAGTTGAAGAAAATATACACGTGGATTAATGAGGGAGTCAATTTTATTTTTTATTTCGCATAGCAAGCGAAACAAATTATAAATGTGTTGGCTCCGTGATTCTATTTTGACGTACGTATGCGAAGAAATATTGCAGTGAGTCGAGATGCCACGTTTTATGAGTTTCGAGCCAAAAAATAAATACAAAAGCGTCGGTGATCGTGGCGGGTGAAAAGATTGAAGGAGGGGAAAGTGCGATGGGTAAAATTTCTTGTTCTGAAGATGTGTTGAGTTTGATTGTTAAAAGTCGGAAAAGAGCGCGGGAAGGTAACCGCGAATAGGGATAAAAAAAAATGAGAAAAAAAGCCATGAAACGTGTAAGATGTCACGTAAAGGAGGGTGAAGGAAAATGCTAGTCAATAGGACGTTCAGTCCCTTTCCTGCAAGTGTGAGGGTGGAAATCTGTGACCTTCGAGCTACCTCGAACTCGCACCCTAGTCGCTAAACTTCTAAAACGGAGAGCGAAAAACAATAATAAAAAGTCTTGACGTGACGTCACGTGAAGCTTTAGTGCCAAATACTCCAACGGCGACACAAAGACTTTTTACACTTTATTTTCGTCGTCGTTTGCTTTTGCACCTTTCGTCGTCCACATCGCATTAATCACGGTACGAAATCCTATGGCCTTGCCAACCTTTCCATTATTGTGTTTTTCTTCCTGCCTTTTTTTTTGGCCCTGGAATAAAATCGTGATTATTATTCCACCAACAATAAAAAAATGTCCACGTTAATTTTCGTAACACGAGAAAAAAGTATTTGGCTATTTTTTTGTAACGGTGGCTGCGGAAAAACTGTCGGTTGCACCTCCGAACAGAAGCTTCAGAATTATCCTCGCAGAAATGTCGTTCCCCCTCAACGTAACTCCGTTCTTATTCAAACGAAGTCAAATTTAATAATTTCCAAATCAAAATTATTCACAATCACAAATGTCAGTGATATTTTTCAATTGGGACCCAAAATTGCTGCTTGAACATGATATGAAAAAACAAAATTGAACTTTTTTGCTGGGATCTCGTTCCGCAAGTTGGGTTTTACCGATAGAAATAGAAGAGACTGCAACAAAGTCTCATAACATCATGTTTACAGATTTCTATTGATTTGATTAATTTTTTGTTTTTTTTTTTCAATACAAATTTTCGTCTATTTTCTCATTTTTATGAATAAATTATGAAAACTCACACGTGGATGGGAAAAAGCAAATACTGACTTATCGTCCTTGCCTCAGGGCTAAGCGAAAACACCATAATGCTGATAAAACGTGCTGCCCTACTGTTTGTTTAAACTGTTCTCGTAATTCATGCCTGAAATTTACGGTCCGAAAGAATCCTTGTTTGCTCTTAGGGGATGACCAAGCGACAAATTTTTTACCCGTTTATCTGATGCTTCGGAAGAAATATATGGTCTCCAAGTATGGCAGGGTGTGGGTTATCCGAAGGACGGAAGGAACTTTTTTTAAACTTTCAACAAGAATTTCATTTTATTTTATTCATTCGATAATCAATAAATCAACTATAACGCGTATTTTGACAATTTGCTCTGTAATTATTGATGCCAGCCTTCAGGAAAATGGCTACATATCCAATTAATGAAATGTCTAACCCTTCGAGTGCGTACTGGGTCGTTTTGACCCCGAACAATTTTACTGGCTCATCCGATCGCTTCTCATTCGATGGCAACGAATTTTTTTGGCATTTAATTTTCGTTCCCATCAAAAAATTAATTAAGGGCCATGGAAATAGTTATTTTTTCACAAAGAATGTATTTTCATCGGAATACAACGGTTTGAAAAACTCCGTGGATCGAATTGACCCTTAGAAGGTGTGCACTCGAAGGGTCAAAGTTGGAATAAAAAACTGGATCCTTTTTATAGTTTTATGTCAAGTTAATTGGCCGAGGCGAATACTTGGTTGGGTGACCGCTTCAGCTAAATTTTTCTATGGCCAACTGAAACTCAGTACAAAAGTTTACCAACTATGACGTCACGCACGTATGATACTCTCGCGAGCATCACGACAGAGTTCGAACTCTTGTTGACAAATGATTTTCACTATTAAAATATTCTTGAAAAAGCACGAAAGTTATGTCCGTACTTTTTTTAATTCTCGCGCGTTTTATTCGGCATTTTTTTCCACTTTCATTTTCGGTAAACCCAATGGTCTTTTGTGAAAACGTGCGAGTCACTGTCACAAACGCGTAGTCATTGAAAATATATGCACAGCCACGAATTCCCATCCCCTCGGATGTTTTTAAACACTCGAGTCTGTGGATTTTCACTGGGTAATGAAAAGCACGAACGTGTCGAAAAAGTTTTGTTCTGAGTACACAGGCTTCGGGAAAACATGATAAAAGGACAACCGGCCAATTTTCCTAACGAATATTTTCTCTTTTTCGCTCAACATCCAACTCTTGAACGTTTCCGTTCGCTTTTCAAATGGTTTTTAGTTGATAAACATGCTAAACGTGCGAATTTCATTGAATGTATCGCTCATCATTTTCGATTGCATCACGAATGTAATTTCTTTTTTTATCTCAAACTTGTTTGATTTTTCCAACAATAGATTTCCACTGAATGCTTGTCAAAAGTTCCATTACTTTCTGCGTCTCGTACGAACCTCGTGAAAGCTCTCACGTGGCACAAAGCGACAACGTTTAAACTCTTCACGCACACAAATAGCTTCGAATGCATTAATCAATAATTTTTCATCACGTACGTCTTCGGTTATTCCTGACCAGATTTCTCCATTTACCGCTCAAATTTCGAACAGGCCAATGACGCGAGGATTGACACGAAGTAACCAACAAATTGAATTTCATTTTCATTCTCGTCTGCGCCAAAAAAGTTTAACTATGAAATCGTGACCTCGGTGAAGCCTTAAATTTCTTAACTTTTGCCAATTGAACTTCAAACTTTTTCATGTCAGAATTATATCAATTGAAAAGTAGCTGAATAATCAATCAAAAAACTATATAAAATCCTGATTAAAAAATAACGTCACGAGTCCCCACCCCACACTTTCCAACCCCCGCGAATTCCACAAATGTTTCTGTATATATTTACGTTCGTAAGGGTACAGATTAAATGGATGATATCTGACGAGGTTTATTATGAATGTAAATCTTGTAATTGGACATGTGGCCGGGTGTAACATACCGTGCAAAATTCCCATAATTAACTAGCAAAAATTATTGAGGCTTGTACGAAGGCGGACAACTACGACATCCGGAAATTAACAATTCCAGAGATCACATTATCCGCATGTGCAAATGCCATTTTCCATGAGCTATTCACATAGGTTGGCAAGCAATTCTGAGGTAAAAACAATGGTGGATCGTATATGCTTTGCCGTTGAGCTATGTTATTCGAGCAAACGTACCGTCGCTTAATTTCATCAGCCCGGATTAATAACGGAAATATTCGTGTTGGCTTGACTTCGATGCACGAGCTTCTGTTTATCGTTTTCCACGATGGGACTGCTAATTTACTCCACCGAATTATCCATGTTTCGTTGATTGATTTGACCTCTTTGAAAACATGGCTTCCCCATCCTGTTTCGTACATATTCATTATTATTGCGATTGTATATCGAGAACGTTGTCGAATCTCAAAATCTCTCCTCGTGTGTATTTCAAAATCGTTGAGAATATGAAGTTTATTCAAAAATTTATGCAGTCTGGACATACATTTACCTTTTTGCACTGATGGCCCGAAAATTCTACCTGCTAAATTTGAATTTTTCTGGAGCTTGTGTGAAACACGCTGTTAGCGTGTCACCCCAATGACAAACGATTATACGCAAATATTTGGACGTTGTATCATCATTCCTGCAGCAGGGACTTGCCCTACATATGTTTTTTCTTCGCCTTTTTCGATCCCCTAACGTCACAAAGACATGTCTTTCATGTCCCGCATCTCTTCGACACAATTCGTCAGAAAGAAGTCGTCAAAATAAACGTGGAGTAGCTTTTCCCATTATTTTCGAGGCCACTACTCCCGATGGCGCATTCCAAATTTCGCAAAAACGATTTTATATTTTTCCTAAATTCGTCTTCATACACGAAATTTTATATTTTTTTCAGAATCTCCGTTTTATACTATTTTCGGAAAAAATTCAGTTTATGGGGTAGCCCCGTAGATATAACATCGAGTCCCAATTTATTCTACGAATCTAGGCTCGATTCAGCCTTTGGCGTTTAGGCCGGGCACCTCCTCTATTCGCAGGGGATTTGTATCGTTTAGCCCCAAACGCTGAAACTTAACCACAATGTTCTAGCCTCGGAATATTTTCAACAATAGAGACTATTCATCGAATAACAGGGAAAATACGATGAATAAAAATATGAGGAGATTATTTTAAGCTCTGCGTGGTCACCCGGGGTCGGCAAGATCCTAGCCACCTTTAAACACCTGTCACATTTCGAGAATCGCTCCGAACGACTCATGAAAATTCACGATGATAGTTTGAACCTTTCCCAACAAAAATATGAGAGATAAACATTTTTTATCGAATTTTCAAAATGGCGAAAAAAAAATCAGCAAAAAAGAAATATGGAAAAACATAAAAATATCGGGCACTCGAAAGCACCGCTTGAGAGGAGGCCAACCGTCTCGAGCGTCAATAACTTGTAGTCCGGTTAGGTCGAAATTGCGCTCGGGGTCATTTTGACCCCTGGCGACTACGGAGAGTCAAGTTTGCTGAAAAATAAGTAAAAATGAAGTAATAACGATAATTAATGATGCCGATATTTTAATTCGCAAGATAAAGGTCATGCGGTTTTTGCATCAACACGATCGACACGATTCGGTACGATAGCTTTCGACAAAATAATATCCTCGATCGAAACTGTGCGGTCGAAATGGTAATTTGCGCCGTGGGTGATAATCCGAGAAGTGCAAAGAGAATCTCAAGTTTCAGCATGGCTTTTGCCAATTTATAGCTCCGAACAAACAAATATATAATTTAGAGAAGAAACCCGAGGAGCAGTGTATTCCTGCACCTCATGGGTTCAATCAAACTTGGACTTGGAGAGAAAATAATAGCCAATCGGAGAGTCGCGTGTTTCGGACGAGTTTTTCAAGAGCAATTCAAATCGTTTGAGAATCGTAGATATCCGCCTGGGGCTAGAGAACGCCAGCGAAGAATTGGAAACGTGATAAGAACGACAAAAAAAAGTTTCGCTTTTGTTCGAGGCGCACTTAATTCCAATCAACAAACTTCTCAGCTGAGAACCTCCAGCAAAGTGACTGCATGTCCTTTCTCTTATTTTCAATCTTATCGCTTATTCCTTTCGCTCCGTCGTATTGACGATCGACACACACACATACATCCTTGAGTCTCGCCTAAAACATTTCATCGAGTTTCTCGCACATCCCAGTCCATTGTTTGTCGTCCTCGAGACTGCATACCGTTGGACTCGGCGTTGAGGAATACGACCCACCCCTACTACTTGGTTATTCGCGTATATTAACGTGGTTGATTAGAAGCACTGTAACGCCTCTCCCGAGCATATATTCTCATCCAGTAGCCGGACATCCCGAATCTCGTATAACAAACTTTCCTCAACTTGAGAGCATTGTACGAGTAAATATAACGATCATCTCTGTGTACCAAGCCAAACTTGCAAATCTGTGCGCTTACTTGCTCGTGACGAGTAAAGGGAATAAGTTTGGTAAACAGGCAAATTACACAAGTTACCAGAACCTCATGACCGTCCAACGCATTCGAATGTCCTTTGAACGAGAATCAACGTATGATTATTCATTATTTCTTCTCATTCATCTCGTTGACGCGCCAAGCGGAATTCTTTTTCTTGACGGAAGTAGCACAGGACATTGTATGTTTATGAAATTCCGTCACTAAATACACGTGAAGGATTATTCAGCATATCCAGCTCCTTATTTATTATTCTGGCGATTTCTTATTTGACGAGCGAGTCATTTTGCAAATGTGCGTCGGGAGCGGAGAAATTTACATGAATTTTGTCCAGGCTACCTGGAGGAAGGTCCTCGGAGTTTTATGCCGACAAGTAACGAGGTCACGAAACGTTAATCTATTCAGAGTAACTCATTAATCATGTTCCACGAATCTGTGGAAAAATCCTCGCGAGCGTTTGACCCAAGAAAATGCGGCATTTCGATGGAAAAAATAAAAATTTAATGAAACGTTTGGCGAAACAATATTCGAGTGATGCAAACTCAATTAATTCGAGAAGGATTAGGACGACGGGAACATGGAGAGTTGTACACATATCCTTGTGGTATTAAATCGGTAATTTACATCGTTGGGTTAATCGCTGGACCGTTTCTATCTCTCGTGTTCTCAGGCTTCTCCTCCTGCGGTAGTTGCTATTCGCAGAGACACGCGCTCTGATCCACGCAGATTCGTGAGAATTTATGAGAGCGTAGAGCGAGTTGGATTAGCCTGCGCTAAGGCAAAGCAAGCAAACGATCTCGCGATTGGCACGAGCAATATCCGACCAAGGGTGGGCTCGCTATAAATAGCGAGCTGCGTTTCTCTCTGCTTATCATCCGACGTCCTCTCAACAAACACTTTGTTAAGAGCGAGAGGGAAAGAGTCGAAGATAGCGGAAGGAAGAGCACACAGCCACGGGAGACACGAGCCAAGATCCACGTGATATCTAAAGAATAATTTCCCCGGAGGGGTAGTTTTCGCCCTCGTTGGCTATATCGTTAATGAAACCTCATGCTCTCTCTTACTCGTTTCTCCCATCTCGTCCTTCCTCTCCGTCTCTTCCTTGCATTATATCTCGGATATACTCACCCAAGTTTTTCAAACCTGAGCTTCGTGTACTATTCGGAACTTTCCTTCCACGAGATCTTGCCCCATAAACATCCCAATAATCCCTGCATCAAAATGTCCTCATTTTCTCTTCGAATAACTTTTCGAATTTTTCCATTGCATTGGCACATTGGGTCAATGGGACCCAGTGTGTACTCCAAAGAACCGTCGATGTTGAAAATTTATATCCGCTGAAGATACTTGTCGCGAGATTATTTCCATTTTTCGTTCATCAAGAAGAAAAAACGTGGCTGTCATTTTCTGATGATGCTGAAGTTCGCAACGTTGAAATGCAACAAAAAATATTGATTTTTATTGACGATTTCTTTCATTTTTGGGATGATCCCAATTTTTTGAGCCGACAGATTTTTCTGGGGCCAAAAACCGATCGTTTTGTCACCACAATTCAATTTTTTATTACATTACCGAGCTGCGGCAAAGAAAAAAAAAGAATATCGTTGCATTCCAACGATGCAAACTTCAACGTCATATTTTTCGCGCAAACTGAGATTCTTTTTTTATCTCGATACATGAGGCTGCTTCGAATATGTAAAGCGAACCTTCCGTGGCCTTAATACGTCGGGTTTCAAGCAATATTGTTGAATATGTCGCAGTCGCTTCGGTTACTTTGGATTTGTTTCCAATCCTCGGGATACGAGAAGTTTGCAGTTAAGCAGACAAACCCAACATTCCAGACAAACCTACGTGGGTGCCTCGTCTTGTTAGGAGCAGCGACGTAACGGAAATAAAATGAAGCCGAGCTGCCAGAGTTCTGGCTTCTTAAATCCTGCTCGATGCTGCAGACGAAAAGGATTCGCTATATATAGTCTTACATTTAAATATGTATACATGAATGTAAAAGAGGTTGGTGGTTGTTCTCCTCGGTTAAAGCTGCTCCACCACCTGTTGCGATAAAACTCTTTCCTTCGGCACGACACGAATTGCATGCTTTATATATTCTCGAGAGTGTGTTCTAGGACTGAAGCCATACGATTCGATATTTCGAATGTTCGGTGGGAGGGATTAAGGGAAAAAGTCTCGAGCAAAGCGATTGTGGTAATACTGGGTGACGAGAAAATGCAAGGCTTTCGTAAGTCGTGTCACGTTTTTCGAAGTCGTGAGCATCAGCCAGACTGCGATATGTACGAGGCTTCGAAGCAATCATTTCTACGTGATATATTTCAATCGAAAAATGTCATTAGTTTTTGGGATTTTTTAAAATTCATGGATTATCGGTACGTGATACTTTGGTCGATTTAGCGTTTATCCTTTTTCTCGCTTTTCCTTATGAATAAGTAACCATGACGATTGTGCGATATGCGGGTCTCGGCGATCAGATGTCTCGCTGCGAAGCGAATGACCGATAGAAAATTGTTCTCTATCGATTTATCGAGTGTAGCAAACCAAGCCATCAATTGCCTTGCAGCTTTTTCGACAGTATGGGGAATTGATTCTTCTATTGAAACTGACAGATGACCTGGACTTGGATGCTTTCGAAGTGACTATTCAGAGAATCAATGGGCAAAATTAGGCTATGGGGTCGAAGCTTCTTCCTTTGATTCAATAAGGAACGAGGTCGAGTCTTCCTCATACATTTCATTCAAATATTTTTCTTCACTATTATTTATTTTTCGAGCATCATCGCAAAATATGGATTTTGTCTGATACTTTGAATAAAATAAATGAGAACTTTCTCAGTCAGTTCATTTCAATCCTGGGCGATAATAGTTTTTGTTGGATAAAGCATCTGGAATAACTGGCTTTTGGGATAACGAAGAGATTTTTATTCTCCTGTTTGACTCAAAGTTCGATTCATTTGAAACGAAGCTCGTATGTGGAAACGTTGATCTAGTTTTTAATAGCTTCCGGCAAGCTTGTGCCTCAGGCTCGAACCGTTTGCCACAGGATTTGATCGAAAACTCTCTCCTACAGTCAAGACTCTTCGTTCGTTAAATGCTCCATTTGCTAAACAAAAAAGTGGATAACCGACATTGGAAAAGTGATATATGTTGAAAAGCTTTCGATCAATCGCTCATTCCATTCATCATGGAGCCTCAGCTATTTTTACCAACGATTCCAAATCCGTCAAGGACGTTGTATGGTGACGATCAATTCTATATTTTTATGTTCACTTTTTCTTACATACAAAATAGGTTGCCACTCCAAGTTCATTTAAAAAGTTGTTACAAATTGACTAAAGAACAACATACTCTGAATTCAAGACCAAGAGGCTATATCTATTTCTTATATAACAACCGAAATTCCAAATAAATTTGACGACCAATCTTTTTGAAAAACTAAATGAAGTTTCTTCAATGTTACATAAAAGCATATGCGAAGTTGTAAGAAGCTTCACCATTTAGATATCGAAACATAAAATGTTGAAAATGGCAACTTTTAACACGCCGTCTTTTGAGAATTCATTAAAAATAGTGATTTTTTTAAATACATGGTGAAACCTCTCAAAATTACGCGAGCCATTGGATGTCACTATTTTCTCTGTATGTCGGTTGAATTTAAAAGAATTCTATAGGTAGAAAATTTCGCAAATAACGTTCTTAATGTCGATCGAGTATCAATTTCAAATGAAACCATAAATTGGTGCGGTCACATTATGCTCTAGTTAAGAAATTTACGCTGACCATCATTTTTCGATTTTTTCGTTGAGCCACCATGTAAAATATTGGTAGAATATCTTTGTAAGAAAAAAAAAACGAAACACGGCATTGCTGAGGGTGCGAAGTGCGTCATGCCCCCCACCATCTTTGTGATCTATTTATTCCAATAGCCATACTTCTTTTCGCTTGCCTATCCAGGGTTTTGAGGATGGAGAAAAAAAAGTGGGCACGAGAAGAAGCAGAAAGAGGAAATGGTGGCTTTTATGGGGAAAATTCGATTTCTCAGATTCTCTCATCAAATAATGATTCGCGACGTGATGGGGCGTCTCTACGTGAATGTTTGCCAATATCTACATATATTCCCGTCAAGCTTTTCATTCTGTAGGGATTGAAAAATAGTTGCCTTCTTTACAACGTTCCAAATGATTCCGAAGGCTCGATGTTAGTCCGATGGGGCTCTCTGATCTAATACGAAGAGATGAAAAAGGTTAAGAATTGAAGCTCCTATTTCGGGATGTTCGATCACGAATTCCTCATGGATAATGAATCTGGGCACAGCTGATGAGTCAAAAATCACGTAGCGTTAGAAATTCCTTGGCGTTCCAGTATCATCCATTGCCTCAGATACATTATTACAGTATCTACTCCTAAAAAAAATAATGTTTCTTTGCTGATTGGATGAAACTTCCGGAATAAAGCTGCCCCAACTCTGTACAAACATCAATTTGATTGCCAGGGAGGTAATGAGGATTCTTCGATCATTGACCTGGACACGTGAGGATTTACACAGGGGCTCAGCCCCACCCAATACCCTCCGTGATAACTTAGCCCGGAGATTAAGCATCGTTTCACTTGGCTCTGATAACATAGTAGGGTCAGTAAATACACGATGAATTTTCCGGATATCTTTAGCAACCGCCTTCAAACGTATCCCACCAAATCCCGAAGTGTAGAAAGACGGACTGCGAGTTCATAGCAAGAGAGACCATACGATGGAGCCAAAGATCAGCAGTGAGAATTGAGACGTGCTGAAAATTCAGATCAAACCGCATGTTCCCTCTTGATGCTTCAATTTCTGATCAAAACAAGATTGATTGTGCAGTTGACGATGTTCGTGGAGCTTTCGCCGACTATCCAACTCGATAAAGTTAGGAAAACGTTCGAGCGAACTTCGTGTCTTCGGGCTCAAATGTTCTCGAGAGGAAGACATTCACAGTTGGTCAGGTCAACGAGACTGCAGATATAATAACAGCAGAGTTCCCTCTGTCACCCTTGGATTTCCCTTAATGAGTCACACATTGGCCACATCCGAACTCGCCCATTTACGCTTGACCTGGTCGGATCATTGGACTGAGACAGTATCCCCAACGTCGTCGTCGCTTTCGATTAAATTAATGTCGCAACGAACTTTGTGCCCGAGTTTAATGCTTTTTTATCAACACCATCATAATCAGGGAGAGTATTCGTTGTCTCTAGGTACGTTAGTTGCCAGTTGTAAGGTCGTATTAGGATTATAAATTATTCGTCTAACTAATTACTTGCTCAACCTGCTTCGCCAACTGTCAAGTCGAGTAATTGACCACGCGACCTCTTAATCCCTGGGCCATGGTACACCATAAATCAATGACATTAAGCGGAAATAAAATTAGGCCCCTTGCCACGACTGTACAATTAAGTAAAAATACAATCCATCGAACCCGATGTACGTCGAGTTCCTTGATGTAACTTTTTTTAAATATATTTCTCGATGAATCCCCCTTAACGGTCGATCCTCCAGAAGAACTCAAAATTATCGACATTCGGCTGTACTTCCCGCAGTGTATCGATTAATCTTGATTGATGTTTTTCCTGAAGGCATCAATTACGTGCTGAGAGTGTTTGGCTCGGCAACACTAGAGGTTTAATCTCTGACACTCTAGCAAGGTCCAGTCGATTGTACATGAATGATATTAACTCTGAAATAGCCACAAGCAATGGGCAATTGTTGGAATTGCATTGGCAAGCTTTGACAGTGTTGCGCGTGAGGAGCCTGGAGAATTGGAACGGCATTGTCGATATATACGTTGTCAATGCTGCAGGATGTATATACATTCGGTAGCTTCAAAGGGTTGTAGTCCGCTTTGATGATGGTGAATCTTTTGCCTCGTCCAGAGGGAAGATGGAAGAAAGCGAAAGAGGGGAGATAGATAGATTGTTACCGTTTGCATTTGGCGAATAATGATGGGTGCATGCGAGCTTGATAGCTGCGTTAGTGATTGCACTGCTTAGGCAGGAATTCACTCGGAGCTTGGTGCTGTGACTACAACGTCATCATTGCAACGCTCCATTGGTTATGACATTGTTGTACACATATAAATTCCATACAGCTTTATTTTACGCGTCAATTGCTTAGCGTAATGGAGTTCGGAGTTGTCGCTGTATTCAAAGCATTGTCATCAACTTGACGTTGTAGTTTCAGCTACAGAAGCTTTCTTCTGGCTTTGCCGTGTTGGGCCCTTTATTCAGAGTTCACAGGTGTGTCTGAATGTGTGTACACGTGTCAACATTTATGTGTAACCGACCGTAGTATGCGAAGGTCTGTTTCAACCTACACGAATCAGCGAACATGATAAACTTCACGTGCCTGAACCCTTGTCTGTCTGAATATACATGAGAGTATTGTGTTACATCTCAGGCACATCATCATGCATCAACTTTGATCCAACAACCTGCCAGCCTCTCATACTTGACCGCCGAGCCACTTGCCTAGAAATTCAATTTCATGTAAGAGCACAATTTTTCTCCAACTCTTTTTGTTGATCGTGTAGTTTTCCGCTTGTAGTGGCCACTTGTGGACCAAAAAGTGGATACGCACGAGTGGATGCTGATCGCGGTTCCATAATGTTTTGTCAACGGTTCATCCTGCGAATGTGTGTACGTAGCTGAGGAGGGAGACAAAAATTCTTTGGGATCGTGTCGCTTCCATAAATAGAAGAAGTTCAGTAGGATGTCAAATCCTGAATACGGATCCTGAGGCAACACTGAGGAGGGATCAAAAAAGGTTTTTTAGACATTCGCAAGGCCGACACAGCAGAAAACTGCTTATTCAATCCCCCTCCACTTCTCTCTTTGTTTTCTGGCATCTGTTTCTCTAGACTTACTCCAGCCGGTTCAAGCTTACGGATAAATATTAGCCGAGCCCGATATGAGGTCAATGTCTCGTTTCCTCGTTCCCTTTGGCCACAGTAGGTCGTTGTTGACTGTCTCGATATTATGAAACGTCAATTCGTCGTTACTTTAGCTACAAGAATTTGTTACGCATTCGTTCAACGTGGTTACTGAACTCAGACAAAGTCGGCAATGCTTTAGTCGCTATTATGGAGTAAAATCTTCTGGCTAACGGTAATCACGTTATTGCGGAAGGAGACCCGAACGTGCTACTTCGAAAAGCTGATGAATGTTCTTTCCACGATCGTTTGCCTGGTCTTCCGTTTAGCCCGTCCTTCTTCCATCGAGCCACGGAATATTGATTCTACTGATATTCACTCGATTTAACGCATTTACTTCATGCTCTATAGAATATAATTTGTCTTCCGTATTTATCGAATGCTGTGTGCCTATCAACAGCATAATATATAGGGCATGAAAAAGCACGCATCACTCAGCATACTAAACAGTCGGTGGGCTACGTGCTTTTGTTTCATACCTGTCAATATCGTATGTAGCACCGTAGATGCTCCATTAAATCTTTCCTCTGCATTTATGCTCATCCATACATATATCTTTGTAAGTATTGGTGCGCGATTGTGTATAGTATAATATAGTTTGCAAACAGATTTCAAAGCAGACGTAGGAGGAAATGCCAACCCTGCTTCTATTTTGTTGACAAACCTTCCACAATTGTTCAATACGTTTGCACAAATGATTCAGAGCATTGCCAAATAATATTGAGCATTCATGCCCATATTTGCAAAGATTAATGCTAACCAATTGTATACTTACATACAAAACGATTTGCCTCAATGGCTAGGGATCAAAGTGTAAAAAATGTACAAGCTTAAAAATGGCAGGTGTTTGGAAAGAAAGTGGTTACATTTGTTGGTAAGCAGGACGACTGGAACGTGATGCCACGCAGAAAAGAGCGACAATTTACAAGAGCGAGGATAAGTTGAGAGTGAGAGAAAATAGAGCGAAATCTAAAAGCAAGGTGATGAGCGTTAACGGAGCATTTCTCGAAGCCTTAAGGGCTCTCTCCTAGTCCCTTTGACGTATTTGTACAGAGCCCTATCGACTGAATAGAAAAGGAGCTTTCCTGTGTATGGTGGAAGATGAAGATGGATAGGGAGAAGAAGGAAGGGATGAAAAAGGGACAAGAGGAATCCTGTGTCGAGGGCAGAGTTGGTACGAATGGTGAACGAGAAGGACGACCAAGACAAAAGTGGAGTTTATACAGAGAAAGAGTGAAAATCTTCATAAGAGGCCACGAGGAATGCTCGCTTGATGGGGGTTGTATATATCGATGTGTGCGGTACGGGGGTGGTTTGATATTACTAAAGACTCATGCAGCGTCTCTCCAACCATGTTGACCCAGTTTCATAGCTCGACCCAGTTGCCTTCCCTCTCTCTCTTTCTCCTGGTGGATGCTTCTCTGTTGGTCTCGGTCGACTATAGCGATGGGACGATGGGACAAACCGGCTGCATCCACCTACCTACTACCCTTCCGTCCACTAGTAACTTAGCCTGCTCTCCAGCCAACGTTTTCTCTTCATTCACTATATACCACACCATAATGCACATTATATATATGTACATTGATACGCTATATGTTATTTAACATAATATGGACAGTTTGTAAGTAGAAGAGAGCTGGAGGAGTTGAGAGCAACCAACAGGTAGCCGCGTAACCGGTTGCTCGTTGTTTCTCCTCTTGCCACAGTTTCCAGAGTGGCCGTAGTATAAATAGACACATCCAGAGGATAACTCCCCTCTTCCATGCTGGACCGGTGTCATCCGTGCTATAGCGTCCGTAGACGTCATATACTTTATATACATCTATATATCTCTACATACATAGGTATACATAAGTACAATTTAATATTGAGTCTATAGCACCGACACTAGAAGCTTCGCCACAGTGTCCTCACGACCTCGTGCAACAAGCGCATAGCTAGAACCAACCCTCGCCCATGTACCACACAGACTATGTCTATCTTTTCTGCGGCATGTATACACACACCTTGCTTCCTTCTTTTTATCCCCCACGCTTGAGCACACTATAACCATTACGCTTTCGTTCATTCGGCTCTCCTTCTATTCGTGAGCTTCCCCCGATATATACGTTAGCATCGTCAACAATGTGCACGCTACTTTTCGCGTTTCGAATTTCTTCCAATCCCGCGCCAAATCATTATTTATACTCGTAAGTATTATTTCTACATGGGGTCGTTGGTTTTACCCTTTTTCTCAATCATTTTTCCCGTTGACGACATACCAGCAATGGATTTTCTTCGTTCTCGCGTGTACAGTCTTTCTCAATGGTGCACTTTTTTTTACATCTTTTTTTTTTGTCTTTTATTCGAAACTGTGACATTGATTTCACGTGAAAACGATGCAGTTACCTTTCTGGCGTTCAGCTTTTCCAAAAACGATAATTTTCGCTCATTCCTTCGTCAATCGGGCTGTCATCCTCGCATTTCGCTTTTCACAATAATTTTCTACCATTTTCATCCATGCCATCGTAAAATGCACTTCGACCATTGACGTCACGAATCGAATTCGAGATTTTCAACGCTCATCTCTACAATCAATGGGATTCAATTCCAATTTTTCCGTCGAATGTTATGCCCCTGGAACTTTTTCATTTCTGGAAAATCCAGGATTCAAAGGGGAAATAACTTTTTCTCAAATTATTCAACTTCGTTGAAAAGAAGAAAAAAAACAGAACGAACCTTTTTTTTTACCATTTCCCGGAATCCGAGATTTCCCAGTCGATACTCAGCAGGCACTGGAAATATTTGAAAATTCAATTGTTTTCGGCGTACAATGAAAAAGGACTTTTCGTGGAACTCCGAAATAAAAAAAAAAGGAAAATAAAAGCGAAAAAAATGGTGCGAATTAAAGGAGGTCAGCGTTTCGGAATGAGAATTAAACCTGGACCAGCTCATAGGTATATGTTCGACATGAAGAGAATGCGCTATAAAATAGCGAAGCTCGAAAGCTTTCGAAGCCAACGAGCTGGGCTCGTTCCAATAGGCGGTAAAAGCCTCGCACATAGCTTTTCCAAGATACTTCGATGGAAATGTTTTGGCGAAACTACACGGTCAACTATTTACCACCACGAAGAGGTGAAATCGTGCACAATCACTGCAAGCCTTCTACATCATATAACGGAGGACAGTATACGCTGGAGAGAATATCGAGAGGCACGCATCGCAGAGCCCATTACACCAACCCTCCTGCTCGTGTGAACCGTGTTTTTTTTTTTCATCCCCCACTTTACGCTCGTGTGTGTTCATCCACCAGTCGGTTGCTCGTGAGTCGAGCTCCTGTAAAAGCTGAAACTGGCTGATGAGTAAAAGCACTAGGAGATTCGAGAGACAGGTCGATTATACGAGATTGATGGACAATCGTTCAGAGGCTTTTATCATTCAATTCAGTCTCCCGTCACAATGTCCCAAAAAAATCGATGAAAATATACTTTATTCGTGAATTTATCCATTAAAAATTGGAATAAATCAAAAATATCGACGATTTTTTTGTTTCGTTTAAAAAAAAAATGAGAATTTTTTAGGCTTTCCTGAAAAACTCGCGTCATCGAGTATGGAGCTCGAATTTCTTGACCGTTTACTTTCGGAAATATACTTTATTCATAAATTATTCCATAACAAATGTGATTGAATACAAAATATCGCAAATTTTGTATTTTATCAAAAAAAAATGGGAATTTTCGAGGCTTTCTTGAAAAATTTCACGTCATTCAAAATGGAGCTTTAATCTTTTGGTCGATTATTTTGAGATCTCATTTTATCGGGTCCGAAAGGCATCGGTAGCAACATCGAGGGCGATGCACATAACGAACGATGAAGGAATTTAGCAACATAAATTGAAAATGCAGAGAAGCAGCTTAATCTGTCGTTCGCGTGTGCGGAATAAAGATGAAGCGAGGGAGTAAGGAGCAGTCGGGAGAGAGAAAATGTTTTGTGGAAGGGTGAGCCGAGCTGGTGGGTGATATCGATGTCTCGGGTAGTGAAGAGCACAGAAAACGACGATTTATATGCTTCAGGTATGAATTATAATCGCGAGGAACGCGAGTTGAAAGGAAAATAAAAATGAAGAGAAAATGATAAGAGGAGGGAGAGAGAGGAGACAAGAAAGACAGATTCGAATGATCAATGCTTCGCAATATTCTTCCTGGAAGTCGAGCACGTTGATAAATATTCGCGTGTACACTTTTCCCTCTCTTGCTGTACAAGTATTCGAAAAAATACATGAATCCTTCAATATTTTGCCTTGCCTCATTTTTCCTGGCTATTGAAAGCGTGTCCAATGGATAGAGTTTGCACGTGCAGCACGAAAACGTAACGGAAATTACGCAGGGCCCTTGTCAGCTGTATCTGTATACCTTTCACTGCTTTCTCTCATTGTCAAATATCGATACTTACACGTCGTATATACAAACACCAATAATAACAATATTAATATATTCCCCAAGGGAGATTCGGACTGAGTTGGCACGGTTCTTGCGAGATAATTTTTCATTTTCTCGACAACACTTGTATATTTATTTTTTAATTCGTATACAGTTTAATGCCTCCCCAGATACTTTAAGGGGGGATTAAAAATTCACTAGCTCTCGTGCGAGCTTGGTGATTTAAGCCGCTACGTGACAATATGAATCATTGGAGTGTGCTGATGAATAAAAAAAATAATAATACAGTTGCCCACTTTTTATCGAGTTATTTTTCAATCGAAGAAATTACAAAGACTTTTTTTTTGTTTTTCAACGAGGACGGATAACTCCGTTCGTATGCATCACGATTAAATTACGGGAAACTGATATTCTCACCGATAAGATGACCGGCGTAGGAAAACAGGCAAAAATGAGAGGATTTTTGGGGTAAAATTACAAAGTTGGAAGGCGAGCGCCACTATTTTCGAGATTTATTCCGCTGCTACGCACAGGCAGGCTTTTTTTTTTCCTAAACTCATTTCAAAGCTTGTAGCCCGTCCGACCTTAGCCAAAAGCTTCTTTACTGGAGCACAGCTATTTTTATATCCAGCAGTTGCTCTACGTGGCGAAAAATTTACCTGCAAAACTGATGGAATAATATTTGTACAGTGCCGGACTACCCTGTCAAAATTCCTCGGAAATTGATATTTTTTCGTCAATATTTATCCCGGTGAAAAATAAGTTTTTTTTTCTCACTCAATGAATCTTAGGAAAAGGAGCAGGTGATAGATTTTTCGTAAGTGACGAGCTAATAAAGTTTCTCGTTATTAACACAGTCGTTACGAAGGGCAATGAAGTTATGTAAACGGACGAAAAAAAGAAAAAAAAACGTATTTTTACAATTTTATCATACAGCACCAATAATTATTTTGTAATTCTAAGAAAAATAGAAACTGGGTCAAAAGTGCACGCCATAAAACGGCATCGGAAATATTTCGGCTCATTATTTGCCCAGTTTGCTGTCGCGATATCCGGATAACCCGCCGAACAATAAGAAACAAGAGTAACGCGATAAAATTTACTTCGTAAATGAAGACAAGGTGGAGAGAGACCAACACGAAGGTTGCGAATGACACATCTAGGGATGAGGCCACATTTGCTCCCTTGCTACGAATTAGGACACAATCTCTAATCCCCTGTGACTGAAACTATACCATCTTTGTTTTTGTCTCTTCAACTCGTTGTCTCTCGCTCTCTCCCTAAATATATCTGTCTTTCTAGAGACAAATTAAGATTTAGGGGAGAGTCGAGTCTCTCGGGCTGCTGATGTATCTTGCTAACGAGATAATCATCCTCTAACTCGATATTAGTTCCTGTTTCGGTAGCGCGCGCCGATTTATATCGAAGGAACTAGGGCGACGTTCACGTTTCCGCGTGTATATGGTGTCCCAAGAATCAACATAATGAGCGTGGAGTTGGTCGAGGGATTCCGAACGATAAGATTCCCGAGGACTGCACATTTCATTATTTTTCAATCGTCAGTCATTTCAGAAGATAGATCATGACGATTTATCATTTTTTTGCTGATTGGACGGATAAAAAGTTATCGATCAACTTTTGCTCGGAGAGTATCGCTCAATAATTCAGGACACACACGCGAAATTCCAGGACACCCTGGCTTCGTGTAAATTCGATCCTATTTTACAGGTAAATTGGTAGAAAGACTTCACTCTGGGGATTTCACCGATTGTACTCTGTCAGGTTACGTTCTTTTTTATGTCAATGCATGGCTGACACATATGCAAGAGAATATGCAATATGGCATGATAAAGCAGAAAGGGAAGAGGGAAAAGTGAATGGGAGGGTATAGCGAAAGGGTTGGGTCGTTTAAGTATCGTGGCAAATACTCCGGAAATTCATTGGGATCCTCTTCGTCCCTCGGACAATCATCCCTCCGTAATTTTGTCTCTTGTTCCTTTCGCTCGAGTGGCTCACTATTTTTTTTTCTATTCTTCTTCACGTATTTTGTTGCCGCGTGTTTTATACGCGTATACATTTCACCGCGGGGGAGCCTGCAGGGCCGAATCGAGGATCCATACCTCGTTTTATCCGCGCGAGCCCTTTTCCACGTTCCCGCGTCGTGAAATTCAATTTAGCAAGTCGCAAACTCGATCAACTTCCCTACCCTCGAATAAGCTCCTTCTATTCTTCCCCCAGCCCCCCCCCCTCCCCCCGCCACCGTCCTTTTTCTCTTTACGTATTCTCTCGGATATTTTTTTCTTCCTCTTGCATTCCAACTTGTCCGCGATTTCAACAAACCAACATTGAGGGACGAGCCGACGCACGAAAGCTTCGAGCTTTGTCGTCGATCGTTTTCCCTCTTGTTTCCTTACTTTTTCGTAATATACTGAACAAGTCTTTCTTCCCGACACACACTAAACTTCGATGTCTCAACAAACGATTCAGCTTTTTCCACCGAAAAACTATCCCTCTCCTCCTGCATTCGAAAAACATTTTTCCTTGTCATTTCGAAGGCTTTGGCATTTTTGAAAAATATTGCACGAACCCAATAATTTCATGCCCGGATAATTTTATGACGAGACGCACGAACGCCGAGGAGGCCACACAAGACAGTCGCCCCCTTCCGAACTTGTGGCAACGTTATGGACCGGATCTAAAACACCACGACGAAGCATAACTATCGTTCCGGTATTAGGACACTTTGGAAAAGTGAGAATGAGGCATTCCTTTTGGGCATAGGCCTAAACATTGATTTAATTAAATTTAATTAATTAACGGAGCTTTTTTGGTTTTTCTTTGTTTTTTTGTTCATTTCTTTGTGAAGTCCTCGCATAATCGAAAAACCTTGAGGATATTCGTAATCGCAATCGCATTTATATTTCATGGTAAATTTTTGATGTCCATTTCATGGTTATGCGATTATTTAAGTGCGACAATGCGATACTGCTGCAGACGGTTTTAATGGCTTTTTTTTAATTTATTATGGCAGTTATCGCCAAAGAGAGTCATATAAGCATACGTGGATGGATGTGCCAGTAACGAAAAGTTTCAGGTTTCTCGCATGAACTGAACACGAGCTCAATGACTGGAGTCGGTGGTTGGTGATGGTGCGTGTATACGCGATAAGGGATGTTTCAAGGCCTTCGTGCGATCCGATATCTCTGTGTATATGTTTCGCGTTGTTATACTCGGTACGACTTCTGTGCTCTGTGAACCGGCGGCATGTGGGCCACAAGGCCAATCGATAGAGCAAACTGTTGATTCCAGCCAGAACTCTCGTTGCTCGTGTGCGAGGAAGCACCGTTGCGCATCTACTTCGCCGCCGGCACCACCGAACCACTCGTTACCCTTTCATATTTTTTTCTCTCCTTTCTCTTGACTTTGGCAAGTCCCTTTTTTCTTTGTTAATCGGATAAATTATTATTGACTTTTTTATAGGCTTTGGCTAGTTTTGAAATTTCCAAGATTTTCACTTTAAATTCATTTTTCCATGAAACTCAGTGGAATTTTATTGCTTTTTTTTTTTTGGGTAGACATTTTTCTCAACCGGAGAATATTGTCGCACAAAACGTAAAAATATCTTTAGTACTTTTCACGTTTAATTAACATTTCATTATTTGCAGAGAAACGGAAAACAACGGATTTTCTCGTCGAGGTCGTATTCCTTGAAACTCTAATCCTATCCTGTCTATATCGTGCATAAGAAATGAAGTAGATGCGACGTTAGTCGAATTACGAGATCAAGATAACAGAAAGAATGACAAGAAAAATTGAAAAAAAAAAAAAAAAAAAAAAAAAAAAAAAAACTTCCGAAAGGACGGTTCCAAGATTCCCCGAGAGCCAAAGGAAACGGGGGAAGGAAAATTTCAAAAACGAGAAAAAAAAACGTTTTTTTATTGTCCACTTGAATATTTCAATGTAGAAATGGAAAAAAAGATAAAGCATTTCGCAGACTAGAGTACGTAATGAGTTTCGTTCGTGTTAATAGTTTCTTCTTGTCTCGTCTTCACCGTGAAAATGTGTAGCAACCAGTTTTCAGAGTATTTAATTTGACAGTTCGTACAAAGTTTGCAGAAAAAGCAAGAAAATCGTGAAATTTATTTTCCTTTTTCCTTGATTTAGAGAATTAAAGGAATTTGCATGGAGCATTGGAAACAATAACCAAAGAAAGAACGAGCATTAGTCCAGCTCGTGTTAATGAATGAGGTTTCGAGATTCAACTTTCCTGCAAATATCTTCCGCCATCCTGGTTAATGGAGAAACTCACGGAAACGGCAAACGAAATCCCGAACTACGAAGGGAAATAGACGTGAAAACGAAATAACTGGCACTGCGGAGACGGACTAGCGACGGTTTTCCTGGGCGAGAGTATTTCATGCGGAAAATGAGATAGTTACATCGCGCTAGGAGTGAAACTCCTTTTCACCAAGTAACACGCATTTTTTTTTCATCCCTTCAGAAGCTTTCGTCCTCCAGCAGAGGTTCCAAAAGTGGCTTTAGGAGTTATACACGCATGAAACGTTTTCGCGCAATATTACCGTAAATTCCTACAAAACCGTGATTCCCGAGCAACGAAAAAGCCCGAAAATAATAAGAAAAAGTGAGAACATTTTAAAAAAAGACAATTTCGACATTTTTTTGCCAATGAACAAAAAAAAAATCATCGTTACTTGCAAATTGACGAATGATATAAAATTCCATTCGTAATTTAAAAAAATAATTACAAAAAAAATTAATTAAGTGGAAATAATTACGACAAAATCGAAAAACAGATGAATAATTTTTTTTTTTTCGTACAAGATGAAACGTATTAAAAGCAAAGCTCCAACTAATAAAGGTCTCTTTTACGTCAGCTTTTTCTTTTCCTCGCTGCCTATAGGCTTTAATACTCGATCGTGAGGTTAATATCGTGGTCACAGGACATCGAAAATCGATCGAGCTTAAACCCCTGGCCGGCAAGGATTCTGGATAAATAGAAAGAATTCGATACTAATGTAGAAGGCTGCGGTAAACTACTTCAGTCTGGTTCTGCAGATTACAAGACTTTCATGTATAATGAGCTTGTAGTTTAATTAGTTTGGTCTGATAATTTGTTTCGTCCAGGAAAAACGAGCGAGCTGAGTCGGCGTGATTTGATACCTCAGCTAATATAAGACTTAAAAAATTTGAGTTTCCGGCAAGAATCGTCGGATGGAATGGAGACATTAAGTCGCAATTTTTTTTTTGCAAATTTCGTAAATTTATGGCAATAAACAGGGTCAATTTTATAAAACTCCGAAATTAGAATGTCTGAGAGAATTTACTTGGATGAGACGACGATTTGACCTAAAGAGAAAATGAGATCGATGCTCGTAGATGAAGGGAAAAAGTAAACGGGGGTGGAAAAAATGAGGGAAGCTTAGGATCGTCAAGGCGCATGAATTTCTCGTTGAAAATCTCTCAAAGCGCTTTGGCGAGGGTCGCAGCACGAACTGCTCGAGGTTTTTCGGCTTTGCTATATCTTTGTCTTTCTCTTTCTTTCCCCTATGCATTGCGAGGGTGCTACAAAAGCTGTGTATATATGCTACGTTCACTTTTTCGTCTCCCGGGCATTCCAACGTCGAACTCGAACTTTTCCTCTACTAGAGACCGGACTCACCTAACGCAAAAGTCGAGAGTATAACAGGAGCTTGCGTTCCCTTTTTTTCGCGAGTGGGTGGCCGCTGAAGCCTCGACATTCCACTTTTCATTCTCACCCTTCGCTTCTTCTATGCCTTATGCTCTTTCTTTTTTTTTTTTTCCCTCAATGTTGACGACGACCCCGACTACGAGAAAGTAGAAAGGGCGAGAAACTTCATCGATCGCTTCGCCCTTAACCGCCTAACCGCGCTGCTTTCATTCCTTTTCACGCCCTTTCGTTTTGTCTCTTTCACTGAATTAATTATGTCGACGCAACACATGGCCATCGCGTTGGGACTTTCGCTCAAAAACTCTCTTTCCATAAATTCTGCTCCCGCTATACAAGAATCTCTTCTCTGTGCGCGATCCTCTCCTGAAACTTGAATTGTCCGATCACGCATCCGATATTTTCTCTCATCGCGTACCCTTCGAGTATTGTCTCTTTGCTGGTTAGCATTACGCACCCCGGAACCATTATTTCTTCAACCCTTGAGTCTAGCGTACGAGCGCCGTACGTTAAACAGTTGTAATAACAAAGCGATACAAATTTGTCATTTGAATGAAAAACCTCGCGATATATAGGCTGAAAGGCGATGAAGCTGCAACTTTTTATTGTTTTCGTCAAAGATTGTGAACAAGGTAGAAATTCCTTTGAAACATCCTTATTGAAATTATAAGAATGAACATTCATGATGAACTCTGAAAGATCGTCGACTCAACGTTCCCGTGACAATAGACTCGGGTACGAAATGTTTAATTAAAATCAAAAGGAAATATAAATTCAAAGAAACACTGAGAATTTTTCTTTACACCTTTCTTCAGGCTTTTGTGAAGAGAGGAATGCAGTGAATCCGGATCTGCATGATGAAGAATTTATGTGAAATTTCTTTCTGTTTTTCCATGAGCTTCACGCGTTTCGAATTTTTTTTCCATAGACAAGGATTGACCTCGGTTCCTGTAGCACCGAAAAAGGAGTTCACTTCATATCCTATTCTCCTCATCCCCTTTATCGTGAGAATTTATGATGAATTCCAAATATTTTTGTCTATCGTTGAGTCGAACGCCGGATCCTTTTGATAGTAAAACTTGGATGCCTCGAGGATTGCATAGGAAATTATGTTGTTTAAAAAAAAAACAAAGAAAATAAAGAGCAAGCAGATAAAAACAACGAGACCAGAATGAAAGCATGCGAAACGAAATTTGCTTTGATTTTCTCTCCTTCTCTCTCTTTTTCGTCACATGAACTTCTAGACAGATGCGGCGCAGCCATTTTCTCGTTATCCTTTGTTTTTCGCTTTTCTCAATAACCTCCACCCAACGGACTACTTTGTCGATGTTAATAGCTCGCTCAATTGAAATTGCCCGAGTGACGTAAAACAAGCGATATACGGGAATCGCTTGTCAATGCTCCGGACCCTCCGGGTCACTCTTTTTGTTCCTCGTACCGCTTTCAATTCTGGCTCGGGAGTTCGAGCATCCATGAGTCTATCATTTTCACTGAATGTACAAAATTACAGACTTTCCATATTTTCCACTGATATTTTTCCAAAATGTCAAAGTTACACTCTTTTCAATATTAATTATTTCCAGTCATTCACAAAATATGGAATGTTTGGCTTTCATTTCGTCCTTGTAAGGCTTTTTGCTTCGAGACTTTTTTTTTAGGGCCTGATGAATTTTGAATCGACGTTTAAATGATCATGGAAATGTTTCAATTTTTCAGGTTTTCTCACAAAATCTTTCCTCCCAGGCCGAATAGTCGATCGTCCATTTGTGGCGACATCGCATTTTTTTCTCATTCGTTTCATCTCGTCAAATTGACGTATAATATCTCTGGGCTACAGAATAATTCTGGGAAATACAACCCCACGCAATATTTCTGGCTCGTGAGCCACTTGGAAAATTTATGTCTTTGCTCCGGTGAGTTATACGGTCCTTACGCGACTTCCTCGTTAACGCTGTTATCTGGCCTTTTAATGTGACCGCGTTTGACGTATCGCACACACTTTTGCAGACGGAGTCACTGGACGGAGACGAAGGGAAACGAAATGGATTCAAAAGACTCGATCCAAAGCCCAACCAATAAAAGTTTTTCTTTTTTATTTTTATCAATTCTATTGAATTTATTTATTCCTGCTAATTGCCAAATTAAAAAGATTCTGAAATACGAAAGTACAAAATATCGGCAGCGAATGAAGTGACGTACCAAAAAGCCTGGGCATATTTTTTTTTTTTTTTACTCATCACATTTCCGGTGGAACGTGCTCGTTTTGTAATTTTAATTACATCCTCGTATTCTATACAAACTCGTGTGACCTATTTCCACGTTCCGAAGAGAAATCCAACATTTTGGTTTATCTTAAATTTTGGGGTCTGCAAATTTTTCATCATTCTCCGTTTTTATTAATATTCAAAATAGTTTGAAATACTTTTGAGAGCTTATCGAAAATAAATGAAATTTCATGACTTTGATATTGAAAGGAAAAAAATCATATCAAGTCTTCAATGTGCAATTGTTAAGAAGTTATTTGAAACGTTTTCTACGAGTGGGATTCTCTCGACCTTTTTTATTTCGGATCGAATGAAGGGAGACCGAGATTGCAAGAAATCTATAGACTGATTTTTACGTTGTGCTGGGCTAAGGGGTTGGAATTTATAGAATATGGGATAGCATTCTATTGGAAAGAATGGTGCAGAGTGTTTGCACTCGATATGTTCGTAAGAATTCACCGAAGAAATTCTTGTCTGTGGAGAAAAAAAGATTCTGATAGATTTCATCGGTCGAGTACGGAGTGTTTGGATGTCCAGAATGTTATAGAACGATAAAGGGTGAAAAGTGCCCTTACGACGCTCCTATCTACTCGATGATCTCGTCTGCCACGTCGAGCCATTCCGATGGCTCGGACGTGTGAATGTGTACATTTCTTTTTTCCACCATGAACAAATTTCTATCGACTGTTGGCTCGGCTTTACGAAATATTTAAACCGTTTGGTCAGTATATAAGCGATTGGTTTATCGAGATGAAAATTCCACCAGGAATAATCGAAATATTTTCATACCCCCGATTTTTTTCAACGCGTTTTCCTGTTACGTGCCTCGAGCCCCGAAGGCAACAACGGATCATTTTTTTTATTGACGCCTCACATGTGAATCCAATTTTCGAAGAGCGAACAAAAAAACATGACGATATTCTCATCGAATTGCAAGAAAAAAAATCCGGTCGTAGATCGACGAGCTCACCGACGTTTTCGTATTTTTTATGGTTTTTATGCTCATTTAAAAAAAAAACTCGTTCTTGCTACACTATAAATCGATGCAACGCGCAATATCGACAAAAAAATTGCAACTTCTTTTCGGGTCACATTGACCCTGAATAAGATGGATCCATAGCGTTAATGACGTCAGTTTTGAGCATGTACTTATCTACTCTTTATGTGTCTTTGTCTTCATTTAGGAATCGACGAAACCAAACTGACCACATGTAGAGGACAACGGGGGTAGTGGGAGGGGATCTGTGGCGATTCCAGTAGTGGCTGTTTGATTGATCGATGTCTGTCGATTCCGGCATACTGATGAGCGAGGGTGGCTGCGCGAGTTTCTCGCTGGATGTTGATTCACCACCGCGCGGATACTCAGGTAAATTTTTCACAATTACCACGACACGTTTCTTATTGAGCATTAATTAATAATTAAAATAATCACGAAAATGAGTGGTCCAAACATAATTCATTAAATTTGCCACATTTTTTGAGCTGATTCACGAACCAGCTGTGAGCCAAATTCCACATTCCACAGTAATACGAATAATGACTATATTCGTCGTCGTTAAAAATCTGGAAAATTCGAATTTTCTTCGATTTCGTAAGAATTTATAAAAATTCATTTAAAAAAACTGACAATAATCTGAAACGAAAATTTCCTCGCATTTTCCCATTTTTTTTTTTTTACTTCGTCGATGTTTCAATCCCGAAGATCCGGGGACACCCTTCGTACATCGCGAGCAAATAAATATCCAGACATAAGGGAGAGCTTTGCCTTTTCGTTAACAAAGACCCTCAATATCGGACAAACGATGATGGGCCAACAATGGCGATGACGGAGTCATTTCATTATCATATCTGTAGGCATTCTCGTTAAAACCCGAAACTACCCTTATATATGTTTGTGTCAAATCCACCGAGTCTCCACAAACATGAAGCTTGAATGAAAAACGAATTAGCGGGCATTTAAAGCCCTCGACCCAACAAGTCAACTCAAATGATGTAATTAACGCAGCCTTTTCACTCGACCCGCCAGTCATTCATTTGAAATATTCTAAATCCCAGTGAAAAATCAACAAAAGAATAAAAAATATAAATCCATATTCGTTCGGACAGAATTCAGCGAGTCGTAAAATACACATGGATGACGTATGCATATAAATTTCTTGGGCAACGCAACGACGAATCGTCCCTTTACCTTTCACCATATTTTTCCGAGCGTTTTGCAACGCAAATCATGGTTTTCACTAGCCCCCATTAAACTGGAACAATAGAATATAGGTTAATAGCAGTGAAAGAAAATAAAATATATCCCATGAATGTGGAACGAATGCATCCAGGCTTGCTGAGCTTTGGCCGAATTTGTCCGAGCGTTTATTCATCGATTCCATAATATCGAACGAATATTCATCGCTATTGGGCTCTTCACATTCTATCGCGTTATATTAGCAAACAGGCTGAAAAAAAATAAATACCTCCACGACAATTCGCGACTGGAATATCCAATTTCACTTTTTAACTTTTTTTCTTACATTATCTTTGAGTAAATTTATTTATGCCGGAGCTATACGGTTTACCTCTGCGTATATCAAGAGACTGCTCACAGATGCGCTAAATTTCTATCACCCCAACCAGAACATGATATTACGGATCACCTTTCACCAACCGAATCCCGAACAACCTCCAAATACAGCCATGAATTCTTATGGTATCGATTTCCGATGGACGTCTCTGGCCTACCAAACTACCCACATTTCCCATCCAATAATAATCATTATTACCATTGATTTTACGATAAACTAATGTACGAAAAAGATTGATCGCCATATCAGTCAATCTTTATGTCGAATATTCATCACAAAGTTCTCGAATGAAAAAGATTTTTTTATACAACTCAGTCCCAGAGTTTAAAATTCTTATTCAATTTTCGTCGAACAAAAAAATGGGAAAAAACAAGGAGTGAGAATTACGTGATTCATAAATAATTCTCACTCGAGCTCGTAACATATTTTTTGTCATTGTTTCTCCCACTCGAGTCCATTTGAAATGAATGAATGAATTAATTGATAGATCTAGTTGCCACAATGGTGGACGAGCTTGGACATTCGATAAATAATTCATCACACAATTGGGGCATAAGCAACGCTAGCGACAATTTTTTACTCCATTTTCGATAATCGAGTTTTAATCTTCAGTTCATTCCACGAGCGAACAGTTCATCGAATGAGTTGAATGAGCATTCGTGACTGACTAAATTTGTTAAATAAATATCAATGAAAATCACTGGTATTTAGTTTATGATATCAATCTCGTGAATTCATCAAATTTCAATGATTTTTTAATATCACTATTTATTCAGTCAGAGAAATTCAGAAAATTATTTAATAGCCTTTTTCAAGATTACGTTTTCCTTTGATATTTTTTTCCTCGACTTGGCCTGAACGTTGACCTCAATTTTTCTACTTCCGGTATAACTCGAGAGCATAAAAATCGTACTTTGATCGATGGCATACTTTACTAAATATTTCGGTATAGACTTCCTGAATAAAAACGTTCTTTGAAATTTGCGCTTGAATTTTCCCCCGGATCTTAAATAACCCAGCCCTACGGTTTTCATTATAAGCCAACGGTGTATTATTGTGATTAACGACAAGAGAGAAAAATACTGCTGTAGTTTTTTTTTCCTCATGGTATAGCGAATAGAACATTTTATTCGGACTCAGGTTTCGTAATATTTTTGTTGCGTTTTCTTTGGTAAAGTTTGACTATTTGTTGGCCTTAAAAATGAAGGGAAAATACGAGGGGTTGAAATTTTGGAAAGTGTAGTTTTCATCACAACCCGATGGACCGAATATGCCGAAAACGATCGTCGAGTGACTGCTTTGCCGTGAAATGCGCGCAGAATAAAAAAAGGAAGGAATCGTTTAAAGTGGAATTGAGCGAGCCCGGGAATGGCTTATCTCCCGAGGGTAGCTACCGCATCGGGGGGTTATGTTTGCTTCGATCGATGCGATTTGAGCGAGGGACGGAAATTCCAAATTATTTCTCTGGCACCGAGAGGGAAATAAAGCTCCTGTTCGATCAGCCAACCATAAATTCTGAGACGTTTACGCGATTCAGTGTTGTTAATGTTTTCTTTTTGATTCGTCACTCCTGGAGCGTTGGCTCTTCCTGTCCTTGCTGTCGGCCATTTATCCTTGAATAATTGCAAGGAGCCGAAAGGAATTGATACGTTGAAAAAAAAAAAAAGAAAACGCGTCAGACAGAAAGAGGAAAAATCGTAGTAAAGAGGATTTACCGTTTTCGGTCGAATTTTTTTTTTGGCTAAAAATATTTGTCCAACTTTTCCTCATGGTCCATGTCCTTTCCTGCCTTTCCTTACTTTATTTAATTCCCTCTTCTTACCTACATACAAGGACGCCAATGCTTCCGGCCTGTGGCGACAAACTTTTTCGATAATTCCCCTTTTTCCATTTCTCTTTCTCTCTCCCTCTCTTTTTCTTTTTCCTCTGACACGAAAAGGGTCCCCAAACCATAGCACGTGTTTGCACCCCCGGAGGGGTTGTACGTTTAACCGGAAGTCAATCAGAACCGGTAGGGAAGAGCTTGGCTCAGTATGACAACAACAAAAGCTCGAGCTCTCGAGACTATACTTTGACGAGGGAAAAAAGGCTTATTGAGATGCAGACAGTTTCCTCAATATCATATCCTCGTGGCCTCAAAAATGGAACATATAATATTCGGCGACTCCCACTCAATTGGCCACACTTTTTATCAACTTTTCTTCCCCAAAAAAAGACAATTTTATCTCAGGGCAGAAATTCCATGGAAGAAAACAGCTCGAAACAACAAAAAAAAATTGTAATTCGTTTAATCTCAGACGATTTCAATTGCTTGAATTGTGGAATTCGACACTTTTAGTCCAGCCAACCATTTGACGTTGATTAACGAGAACCTCGTTCCCTTTCCCACTCTCTCTCTCTCCAGATCAGAGGAAACTATGTGACAGTGAATTGCTCAAAAGATACTCGAAGCTTCCTGTACGAGGAAGCCAAAATGAAAAAAAACAAAACATGGCGTCCTCATATGTAGAGAAAGATTTGAGCATCGTGTATCTCGAGCATATTGTGCATCTTGAGTATCGTGAGGAAGTAGTTTGCAAATTTTTTTCCTCCATGGTGAAAAGTTGAAAACCCAACAACAGTTTTCAATGTTTTTCATGAAATTCTATCGTTAAAAAAAACTCGAGTTCGCTTACGGAGAATGTAGAGAAAACAATGAAAAAGGACAAAGCACTGACGACGAAATCGTAGGTGCCATTAGAAACATGGAAAACAGGAAGAGTTCAACAGGTTGGGCGGTAAATGTGAGAGCTTAACTGGAAAGTCATTGAAAATTTAAACGACACACTAGACTCTCTGACAAGAGACATTAGTTCTGTGTAGCTACTGTCGTTTCCTCCTAGTCGATGTATTTCAATACGAATGATCGACTCCAGAGCCCTCTGTGCATTATTAATACTTCACTATTTTTGTCAGGCTCGATGACAACAAGGAAAACCGTCGCATTGTTCCTGAAAATTTGATCCTGTTTTTCCTTCATCGAGATTCATTATCTCTTGATGTTCGGAACTGAATATTTTAATTTGTTGGCCAAAGTAAATAATTTACAAATTGCCCTGGACAGCAATTTTTATTATTTCGTTCATCATTAAAAAAAAAAAAAAAAAATTTTACGATTCCATCGTTTCTTTTAACCGGAACGGAAGAAAAAGCCTTCGCAAGCATGCGAAAGAAAACGATAAATATTGCTGACGAAACAGCACGTCGAGTCTTTGTTCCCGGACTTGCATTAACACTCGGAATTTACGATCGTACAGATCTTTGCCACTGTTGATTCCGTGCTTTGCCATGACGTTTCCACACGACATTTGGTACTACTTTGTTGCAAGAGCTCAAAAAGCTTTTATGTTTTCTTCTATGATAGCGTTCGCGCAATAAAAAGAAAGCTCCTAAACCTTCAAGTGTTTGAATTGCTCAACAGGTTGCGACGTTGCATCGCACTACTCACGATATATATATATGTGTGTGTGTGTGTAATAATATATATAGTTCTGACGACCACCAGCCTACAGCGCACTAATTGACATTGTCGTAATTCAATTGTAGCTTAAATTTAACTTACGAATACGTCCCGGTCCGCGACCGGCCCACAGGGAATATCTAATGCGCTGACACGAGCACCAACACTCAACGTGTCTACAAATACACGGATAATCCCATACAACTTAACACCCTCGTGACATAGACCGTGGAAAAAAAAAACTAAAACTCTTATGGCGACGCGAGCCAAATGACACTTTGTTGTTCGTGTTTCATTGCCATTAAATATTCTCGAATTAGTTCCTTATTGATCGCATCAAATTAATAAAGTTAAAAAAAGAAGGAATACATAAAAATCAAAATTAATAATTAAATCATGAAAATAAAAATAAAAATAAAGGAAAAAATTAAAACTAAGTTAAAAAAATAAAATGAATGTCAATTTTTTTGTTCGTCCGGCCTATTCGTTTACGGTTTGTTCGCCTGCATTTTCTAAAAATGTTTTCCATTCCCTAAATTGTTTCGTCGAGTGACGTTGACTGGAGGAGGAGAAAACAAAAATAAACGACGATTTGACTAGGTTCTTGTTAATTGATTCTCCTCAATAATCTTGCTCGCTTGCTGCCACGAGTGCACACGAATAAAACATCGGGTATAGCTCCTCCAGGAAGTTGCTAGACACGAGAAAGGCGGTTGCTCGCAAGAGGGAAAGGGCTCGGGCTAATGGACACGTATCTTGTTATTAAATTGCCAATAGAGTTAAAATCGAGTTATAATACTGGCCCGTCGAACCTGTGGGTACATACGAAACCCACCAACCTCAAGGGCTTCGCGATGCTTTTTAGTTTTTCTTCTCTAGTTTATCGTCCCTTAACGAAGGGGAATACTTTTTCGTTATTGCTCAAATTGTATCTATGCATTTTACGGTTAATGAAAAACCGATAGTGCTATTTTCATCGGCCCTTCCGGAATGACGTTCCACCTACAAGGCTCCCATGAAACATCGATTTTTACAAGGTATTGGATGAAAAAAAAACAAATAGTAGGCCCCGAAAATATCGCCGACTTCGGGGAATCGTTGTGGCTGCAAATTTCTCAATATTCAATAATAAAATAAATTATTCAGCGAGTTCAAGGATGGCAAATTGAAGAACTGCATTTTGATCGCGATAAAAATGCGAAAATAATTCGCTGTCATGACAACTGCACATACCCGATGAAAAAACCGAAATTGAGGGATTTTATGATATTTTGTAAATATCTTTTTAGAGTTTTACGAAAATGATAATTTTTACTGTAAATTTAAAATTGAGAAACCCTAATCGAGGGATTTTGTAAAAATTTTAGAATTTCTTCTTAGAGTTTTACGGAAATGTACATTTTTACTGAACATTTCAGAGTTTCATGAAATAAACGAAAGCTTTTTGAGGATTTGTGGGATTTATCAATGTAATTTGTACGTGGTCAGACAAACTGTCCTGCTCGTGGGCGAAATTGTTAAGTTTTATGTAGTTTGTGTTGGGATGTTTGAATAGTGGTAAGAAACTATTGGAGCTGAGGTTCGTAAGGTGAGCCACAATCGCGGTTTTCCTTCATCAACGCAAGCAAAGTCAGTTTGAAAGTCGAGAGTTTCCGTCTCACTCAAATATGTTGACGTATTCCGCGCCCGCGCGCGTCTAAAGACTTGCAGCGTGTAATATTGCGAACAAAGCAGATATAACGGATGTTTATAAACCGATACGTAGCTATGTATATAATCGCCTTTGACCACAAAACTGCCTCGCTGGTGGTCCTTTATAGCATCCGCGCAGGATGACGGCGATAATTAGCCAAATACGATGAGAGCCAGCGAGCGCCACCAGGAAAATTCATTCCATCGCGCTCCTCTGCTTCGAAGCTCATCTTTTCGCGATATAGTTACTGATACACAATGTACCCCGGAGCTTTCTGCATCAAAAAGGGTCAAACGGAACCCGGGTACGAAAAGCTTTGACGCCGCTGATAATCGAAGGTTTAAAAAATACATGGCTGCGAAGAAAATGATTCTTTTTTTTTCTCCTCAATGAAAGATTAATTCGATGGACTTCAGCAAAACTTTGAATATTTGACGATTCCCATTTCCTCGAACGGCTTCAATAGAATTTTATTAATTCAGAGAAATTCTTGTCACGAGCACTCAGCCATGAGCAATATCAAAATATCCGATAAAAAGTCGACATTTAATTGTTACCAATCGACAAACTTATATATATATATATTTTTTTTTGTAATTCATAAATAAGCAGAGGATCAAGTAAAACAGAAAAAAATTGCGATGCAATATTCACACAGGGATTTAATGCTGAAAAGATTGAAAAATAAAGTCGGAGCGCCGGAGGTCTCACTATACGGCTGATAGAGTTGAACCGATTAAATCCGATTAAGTTAATGATAACCCGATCATTATCCACGCAAGCTCTGACCTAATACCCAACGAATTCTCACCCTCCATGAAACCCTTGTTTATTCATTTTTCGCTGTGACGACGAACGACAGTTTAAATTTAATTGTATGTCGATAATTAACGAAGCAGATTATTAAGTTCGCCACTTAGCGACAAAATGCACAGAATATATTCGCAATATACCGGGCGTCTAGTCACCCGGATGAGTCTCCTGGCATCCTTGAAACGCTTGTGAGAGCGAGAGAGAGAAAGGACCAGAAGAAAATTTAAAAAACACGTCCTCGGTCTGTTGCTTCCTCATTGTACACCGATGTTAACAGCGGGGATTCATTATCGTGATAAATAATAACGATCAAATTTCATGCTGCAAACATACTGTAATAAAACATATAATTAATGCCGATCAAATTTTCTCATGATAATTAACAACACAAATAATATGGTTATTAATAACGTCAGAAATATTTAATAAACTGCTATAACCAATGTTTCCATTTCATGATAATTAACAACATCGTTGGTATCGAATGACGTTCAATCGATTGACGCAACACACAAAGCTCACCTCTGACAGTCGGTAATTGCATTCTCAGCCGGAGCCAGCATTTATTTTTCACATTCTGTATCTGCGCAACGATCTACAGTAATACAATTTTGTGTATTGTGCATCCCATTAATTCACTTTTCGTAGCGGGTCAATTTCATAAGGATCGAGAAAAAATTTGAGATTTCTGAAATGACTCATATCGGTTCTATTTTTTGACAGTTAAAGAGAAACGACGGATACACCTATACCCAGACAAAAGATTTATTCAAAAGTAATGAAAGAGTATTTTTACTAAAAATTTCTTTCAATTAAATACTTATTCATTGAATGCCAAGAAATATTTCTTCTTTTAAAATAACGATGTTCATTTTTAATAGATTAAAAATTTTATTCAATAAATATGTTATTAAAAATAAATGACATTTATTATGTTGAAATAAAATTTGTATTTGTTTTGGATAATTCAGAAGATTCATATATTGAATGAATCAAATCAGTTGGAACAAATGAATGTCTATTGGGTTGGTATTTACACTAATCATTTTTTTTTCCATTAAATACATTTAATTAACTTACAATAAATCTTTTTTCTCGGTGTACGACTTATTAAAAATTCTTCCACATGCGTAAACTCAGAAAAAGTGAATCCGGAACCGAATTTTCAAAAATTTTCACAATCGTCGCAATTTTTCTTAGAGACGAACGAAGTTCTTGAGAAAACCGTATGATCCATTTTTGCAAGTCGCCATTAGCTTGAATTATGAATTATTTTTCGACTCACCGTGAGTAATGAAAGATGATCATTTTTTCGTCCGAAGAAAGGGTTCAATTTCACACCAACCCCTTAAGGTATAGCCGTAACCCATATGCGTGTACGCGTTCTACGGTGTAATTGGCTTCGCGGTAATTTTCTCGATGATGGAAAATCTAATTATTTCTTGGGAACGAGGGTCACGAGATGACGGGATGAGTCCGCGAATTTGTATAGGTGTGTGTTCAGCGTTAGGCTTCACTTTATGGAGTGCTGGCTTTCCCATGTATACACAACCATGGAGATACGCGTATATACATTAAGGGACTGATGGATAAAAGAACGTGAAGCTGACGCACTGCGATGCTCTGTCGATGGACAGGTTAATTTCTTTTTCCACGGACGGTTAATTACTTTTTTGTTCGTTTGTTATTTTTTCATCATTTGTGATTCGCCTCGTTCCCAAGATACTCGTTTGCTTTTCAGCTGTCAATTCAATTTTTGCATGTCGGACGTTGAACATTTTTAATTGGGCGTTGAGTTTTCGTAATCCTTTGATTTTTTTGACATTTCAGTTGAATTTATGTTTCGAATTTGTTGGGAAAAGGGCAATTAGTGGTTTAAAAGACTCAGCAGCCTTTCGGTTGTCAAGGAAACGTTGAAAAGGTAT